>VKOC01046744.1:0-19093 GCA_009364415.1 Spea multiplicata | reverse complement strand
GTGTTATATACATGGCGGAAAGAAACAGTCTTATTTGAGAAAACCTATTTCCTGGGTAGAAGTGGAAGGAAGAGAGCTGGTAAGAGCGCTAGATTTATTGTTAAAAGTTCTTATGTTTGTGTTGCTTTCACTGGGAACCGACTTAGTTGGCCAGTCCATCATTAGTTAGTGAGAAAGCTACTGACTAGCTAACAGATGTATAAACTCAAGACACATAGGCAGCCATATCTATAGACAAACATTGCCAATAGAACTGGTCATACTGAGGAGTTAAGTGAAAATGCTACTTTTCGGAATGCATAGTGCGTTCTGTAGAGGAGGGAGAATGGTCTTGAGCTGTTTTTCAGGGTTTGGGCTAGGCGTCTTATTTCCAGTGAAGTGTAATGTTAAAGCTACAGCATACACAGAGATTTTAGACAAATGTGTTTTTATAAATTTGTGGCACCAGTTAAGGGAAGGCCCTTTTCCATTCCAACATGACCGTGCCCTGTGCACAAAGCAAGATCATAGTTGGATGGGGTTGGTTTGGAGGCACTCGAGTGTCCTGCAGAAAGCCCTGACCTTAACTCTATTCCAAACCTTTGGGATAAATTGGAACGCCAGTTTCAAACCAGGCCGTCTTATACAAAATCTGTGCCTCATACACGCTAAACACACAGACATACTCTAATCTTGTAAGCCTTCCCAGATGAGTGGAAGCTGTTATAGCCACAAAGGGGGATGGGGACAACTCCATATTCTATGATTTGAATAGAAACAATAAAATACAATAAAACATCTTAGATATATACAGTAGCCGTGTGTAACATACTTTATGATGAGTTATAGACATTTTATGATCTCCAGACGGTGTTCAGAAGCCTCAGAAGTGTGGGGAACTCAACAAAACATTTTGGTCTCTATTCATGACACTTCTCATACACATGATGCATGTGCACATTTTATTAATGGGAAAGGGGGTCAGTAATATGAAATAACCAGCAAAATTCTACATCTGTTCCTTTAACTCCCACCACTGCATATATTCAGTACGTAACGCTGAGGTGCTGGCTGTGAACCAACGCCTCTTGTTAGAATGCAATGTGTGTCAGCTACCATCAGAGCAAGACTGCGTGCAATGAGAATGTAAATGCTGAAACAAGCTAGGACACAAGCCCGGATGTTAACAATTATCTTAGGCAGTACTGCTTTATTAATTTAAGTGTGCTTGTTAAGTCTGATGTACAAAGATACTAAACTAGATAAATCACCAATTTATATTCCCTTACTAGTAGTTTTAGAAAAAAAAAAGAATTAAAAAATATTTTAATCTCAGTGGCTGAGTTTTGCAGAAAATATATATAATCTTTGTGTCATATAGTTTGAAATTAGAAACATATTAAAAACTTTTATCCAATGATGCAAATTAATGCAATTTCTATTTTCTAAATGAAACTACAATATTTGTAATGAGTTATTCAAATTCCTCTAAATGCCACTTCAATACACAAAAAAAAACCCACCGGGAATGCAGGCTGCAAGGATGTTGAATAAGGGATGTGGCTTGAAGCCAACACACTAGGAAACGTTGGGTACGGATGCAGTGCGTTTATGATTCCTGGACAGCCTCAAAGCCTACAGCAGATCTTGGCAATGTGAGATGGGAAACTATTCTAAAAATCAGCAGTGCAGGGAGAAAAATAGAAACAAAGTGGTGAATCCCCAAAATGAAGATAATAATTGGAACAGATTGGGTTCTCAGCAATATAATTGTAAGTAAAAGTGTTTTCTTGAAAAAAAGAACAAAAGAAAACATGGCGTATGAATGAAAAATTTAAATTGAATGCATTAAATATTGCTTATGCGCATCAGATGTGAACTGCAATAGCAGCACAACGTTAGTAACATTCTTGACAAGTGGGAAAAAGTAGTAGTCATATGAAAACATGCACTGAGCCTTGTTTTGTTCACCACCACCAGCACCAAATGAAACAGAACTGTCCTTCCTTCTTGTATTCTACAATTCTAATATATAGAACCTTAATAAATTACTAGAATTAACAGAATTGGTCATTGTTGTTATGTCTCATTATAACATAACTTACAAACCCTGGATGTGCAGTGTTGTTGACCCATTGGGTTTATATCTCACCATACATAGGCTCAAAGGAAATCATCAAGCTTGTATATGGAATTAGCGCTTAACATGGGTTAATTGCTTCTTTATTTTTAATTAAGACGCTTAAATATTAATCACAAATATGTCCTATTTTTAGTCTTGTAAGTGTACTGATCATAGGTAGAGCAAAACATAATTAAATATGGTATACTGTGTCTAATCAACAACACCAGGGTACTGTTGGTTTTCTGTGATTAAAAAGGTGAATTTATTTGAGTTCCTAGGCATCCTAAGGACGTTTCCTCCATGTGTCTGCTGATGCCATAATATGTCACATACCAGTCATATAGGCAAACTAGGCGGCTGCTTAGTTTGGAAACCAAAGCATAATGTAAATTTAAGACAGACATACTAATACTTCCGATGTTCCATGTTTAACCCACATCTTGTTCTATTTTTTTCCTTCTGTGCAAACCTATTTTTGTAAAAAAATAATTATATATATATAATATATATACATATAATATATTATATTATAATATATATATATATATATGCATGTACATTTTGAGTCAGTGCATGCATTTAATGGGCCATACATTTAGCCATCAATTTTCAATACAAATACTGTATAAACAGGAAAGGCATTTAATAGCATTGCCTGACAACAGCAAATTTGTAGTGTGAAATGAATAGCAAAGCTCAGAGAACATTATTAGAAATATGATTTTTTTTTTAATCTGGAAGTATTCCAATACAGATGTCTTCTTGATCAGAGCCGTTTGACATCAGTACTGTGTCATCAGACCAAATGCACCTGGATTTAATAGCTAGACAGGCACCATGCTCTCTCAGTTTCATTACATATTGATTGCCAACATGTCAAAAGATTAGGAACTTCAGAAGCTAAACAAGCAACGCAAATACATTAATTGGTCATAAAGTCGAAATATACCAAAACAGATTAGACTGACTTTTTAAGAGATAAAGTGGAGCTCTGGTGCCTCTAGAATGACTAATTCTCAGCATTCATATACATATTTGCCCCTCTCCACCTCTTCCACAAATGAGATGTTGTACTACAGCTGTGGAGCTGCAGCTTCTTCTAATGGTATATTTTATTTATATTTTTCAGGTTTAACAAAAGCATATTAAAGTACTTCCAAAGTACTTTAAAATACATTATTGGTAGAGGAGGCTGTCAGGAACACTGGAGGATCCTTTTAGAATTGGTTCTTTTGAATGTGATCCTCTAGGTTGTCTATGCCAATGGTTGACACTGGTTTGACAGAAAAAACAGACAAGCCTGTGTCTATAGAAAGAAATTATACTCATTCATTGTTTTACTCTAGCAATATTATTTTTCAAAGTTCTATATCAGACACCTGCCTGTTTTCCATCAATGGCCATTCTATGACTGATTCATTACCATAATATTATGTTGCCTCATTGTGTTCTATCTAAAAAGGGATTCTTTTCAAGCTGTGTCAAAGATTGCCCTGAAAATCATGCTCTTGTTCACTCTACTCTACTATAAAAGAGCTAAACCCATTTAAACATTGATTGTAACGTTATTATACCTCTACTATAAAAGAAGACACATGTAAATGCACAATTAACATCAGCAGTGGCTATAATACCCTCCAACTGCTGTTACCCACCACAGTGTAAGGGAGTTTTATCATTGCTATGAAAATGTCGGAATTTTACAATAGCGAACTGGCAAAATAATGTGCTCATTTTCAAAACTAGAAAGTATAGGAAATAGGTTATACATCTCTATTTCAGTCTTGCATGATATGTGTGGTCCTCAAACCAATTCTAAATCCTTAAATAGAACAATTATTTAGTTACTCATATGGACAAAATATATTCATGGTTATGTGCCTTGATTACTGCCAATTCCATATTCATAACACAAAATCAATAAGCAATCATACTCATTTATAAAAGCGAGTGCATCTGGCAATTAAATCGGTAAGTCTAAAGATAAAGCAAGATGCATCTGCTACCAGGAAAATAAAATGACAATAGATTATTGCAAACATTTCAGGTCTGATAACAGTTACACTGTATGGAAACAGAGTCAATGCAGATATCACCTTTTAACGCTTCAATGACACACTAGGTACCCTTAAGACTTTCTGCACTCCTCACATCAATACCATTCATAGACCCCAGTAGGGTTGTTCCTAAACATTGTTTCACCCAAATAGTTTCCCAGTCAGGGGCGTCGCCAGGGGGGGGCCAGAGGGGGCCATGGCCCCCCCTACATTATGCTGTGCCCCCCAGTGTGCCCCCCAAGTGAAACGCTATACCATTGAACACTAAGCTCCAATTGCAGCCGATGCAGCTGACAGTTTCAAAGTGGCTGTAAAACTGCCTCCGCTGGCTGCTTAATGGATTGCTGGCATGCCAATCACTGACTGAGGCTCTTCGTCCCGCCCTTTGAAGGGCGGGCTCTTACAGAACAGTTGCTTGTCACTGCCTGACAGGGAGAAGAGCATGAGGGAGAAGAGCAGTCTGCTGTGTTACAGTGCAAGAATGAAGGCCAGCAAAAAAGTATTTTATTTTAAATAAATAGTGGAGGTGACAGAAGGAGGGACATTAACAAGGTGGGGGCTGCATTGGGAAAAGTAAATAATACACAAAGATGGTGGCTGGGGACATAATTACACATCAGGGTGGTTAGAAGGATGTCACATATATCAATACACAAACGGGGGGGTTAATACACATGGGTATGGGGGCCATTATATTAACCAGTACAAGGGGTTGGTGCATCAATACACAAGGGAGGGGGGCTGGCTGGGGGCATCAAATAAATCAATACACAAGGGAGGGGGCATCTGGCTGGCTGGGGGCATCAAATAAATCAATACACAAGGGTGTATTGCAAAAATGCACAAAGGGGGTGGCTGGGGGGCACAAATACACAAGGGTCAATACACACAAACAACAAAGCAATGTGGAAGGCATTTTATATGGTTATCCCATCCTGATGTGGGGGTCCATGTGGCAGTAGAGCCTGCCCTGGTGTATGTGTTTGGGTGTCAGTGTGGCAGAGCCTGTCCTGATATGAGTTTGGTCATCTGTTTCCTGGCACTTTACTTGCTGTAGAGGGTTAAATAGAACTTTGTAATTTTTATTTATCCAGATTTTGTGGTCACTTCAGAGGACAAAACTTTCTAGGCCTAGAAATCAGTGAGAGGAAAAGTAAAGGTTTTGTGTTATTTACTCTTATTTCAATCTGAATATATTATTAAAAGTTAGATGTTGGTTCAGAGTTTGTAAAACTCAATTCTTGATTACAGTATACAGGACGCTATTCCCCTTTGGTTTCACAGACCAAGTGGTACTCAGCTTAGTTATATGCAGCCGTATGCATTTTGTCATCTGTGATGAGGTGTTCGTTTGGTGACGCAGCGCTAAGATGATTGTGATGCATTAATGGCTAAAAGTTTTGTTGAAGTTTCCATTATGTATAATCTCCTTAATTTATTTGGGCCTTTTTTGATTTCTGGGATTTTAATAATGTGATAAAAAAAGAATGATTTATAGTTGTTTGGATGTCAAATAGTGTGTCAAATTCTGTTGATCTGTATCTGCTATGTTTCCATACATTATTTATGTATAACTGCAAATACAGTTTTTTTTTTTATCTCATTCAGTTGCGTGTGCTGTTTCCATGTGTTGTTTATTTGATCTATACCTGAACTACAGGGTGTAAGTAAAAGAGCGGTATGGTTTAGTGAATGAGGGGACAAAGGGACTCTGGAGCTGATTACAGGGGAGAGGACCTCTCAATGTCACCGTGCAGTCAGAAGGAGGGAACACTGCACTGACTCTCACAGTCTTCCCCTGATCTGTAGTCAGTGTGGCAAATATATTGGCAGCAGGGTCTAATATTAATATATATTGGCTGCAGGGCCTATTATCAATAAATATTGGCTGCAGGGGCTAATATTTATATATATTGGCTGCAGGGACTAATAATATATATCGGCAGTAGGGGCTAATATTAATATATGTTGGCAGCAGGGTATAATTTTTATGTATATCGGCAGCAGGGTATAATATAAGTATGTATATCGTCAGCAGGGTATAATATAAGTATGTATCCGCAGCAGGGGCTAATATTAATATATATCCGCTGCAGGGGTTAATATTAATATATATATATCAGAAGCAGGGTGTAATATTTCTATATATATGCAGCAGGGTCTAATATTTATATATATTGTCAGCAGGGGCTAATATTAAAGAATGAAAAATAACTGTCACTTTAGCTGTTATTTTGAAATCATATTTTAATCACAGTCTTTACTTCAAAGAGATAAATACATATTGTGTAGTTAAAAATGCACGTCTAACGTGTGTATATATATAGTGTATATGTACCGTTTTATAATTGGCCCCCCTACTTTGGTCCCTGGCCCCCCATGTGCCCCCCCTAAATATGAAAGCTGGAGACGCCACTGTTTACTGGGGTAAATTGAACTAACTGGCTTCAAAGAAGCCCTAAATAGAACATAAGGGCAGATTGACCAGTTTTGACAAAAATAATTTTAAAACAGCAATATACTACTTTACTAACTTGCAAAAACATGAAAACAATGGGTATTTTTTAAAACTTATGACAGATATTATAATCTATTTAACATGCTTGTCATTAGCTTTGTAGAGTTACAGATTTATTAAATAAAAGTCATAAAAACTCATTTTTTAAAAAAAAAATGTCACCATATTTTATGAAGTTTCTTATATTAGTAGATCATAGTATCAAAATAATGATGTCTAAAGAAAGCACTTCTTGTCATAAAAAAATATATAAATATATATAATTTGTGTGGGTATACGAAATGAAAGCAAAGAAAACATGAGCAATTTATTGCATACACAACACCCAAATTATTCCATAAGAATAATAGCTTGGGAACCCTAAACAGCTAGCACAACAAAAATAGAGAGGAGTTCCAGCAAGGCTAGGTTCTTTGTAATACCACCCAAAAACCTAGGCTAGGACTCTGCATATCAATACCTTAAAAAAATACAGCCCATACCCCACTACACCAGAGGCATCAGTCCGGAGCTCAAACTCTCAGAGACCGAATTTTCAAATAGCGATCTCCTTTTGTGTTAGGGACACGGCAGGAGTTGGTAAATTAGCGGAGTCCGGTATGCAGGACACAGAATCCAGAGCAAGGTATGAAGCAGGCAAGGCCCAAAAGCACCTGTAGCCGGGTCTGGTACACAGGTAATCACGGTAAGCAAGCAGCGTCAGGAAATAGCTGGTTCTGGTACACAGGTAACAGGGTAGGCATATAAGGAATAGCCGGGTCTGGTACCCTGGTAACACAGTAAGAATATAAGCAGAGTCAAGGAATAGCCGTGTCTGGTACACTGGGATCACGAATATAGCACAGGAACAAGGTAAGTATAGGTAGCACAATAACTGAGCACTGAGCATAGCTCAGTGCTCGGTTTTAAACTTGCCGCCTGAAGAACCAGCCGAGGGACGTGACGTCACTGAAGCGCGTTCCCCGCCGTTTCTGCGCGGGGATGCATAAAGTTGAATCAGGGTGCGTGCTGCCACGAGGTATGTAGAGGAGACAGGGAGGACTGAAGCTGCCGTGCCGGACCCGGCACCCACGAGCAGCAGGTACTCCGGTGAGTCACTGCATCGGGGTCTGAAGAACAGACCCTGACAGTACGCCCTCCCAATGAGAGGCCTCCGGCCTCTAACAGGACCTGGGCAATCTGGGTGCAAACGATGAAAAGAAGAGGTTAGGTCAGACGCATGAACAGTACTGGCTGGTTCCCAAGAGTCCTCATTGGAATCATATCCCCTCCAATTGATCAGATATTGTAATTTATTACGGTAATAGCGGGAGACCAGAATCTCCTCTACTTCATATTCAGGAACATCATCAATTGTCACAGGAGGATTACTACTACTAGGTTAGTACCTACTAATAGGTTAGTATTCAAACTGAAGGAAATTGGTCTAGATGCAAATTCTTGTTCTTGGGTAGAACATTGAGTTAGAGATAGAGAGCAGAGAATTTTTATAAATGGTAAATTTTCAAGCTGATCAAAAGTGGTATGTGGTGTCCCTCAGGGTTCTGTTCTGGGACCAATTTTATTCAACATATTTATAATTGACCTGGCAATAGCCGTTGAAAGTCATGTTTCTGTGTTTGCAGATGACACTAAACTAGGTAAAGTAATACAGTGTGAGTGGGATATTACAGTGCTGCAGAGTGATCTAGATAGACTGGGGGAATGGGCACACAAATGGCAGATGAAATTCAATGTAGATAAATGTAACGTTATGCACTTCGGGGTAGGGAATGCACAAGGAACCTACACCCTAAACAGTAGCGAATTAGGAGGTAACGACAATTGAGAAGGATTTGGGAATTGTTATAGACAACAAACTATGCAACAATGTGCAATGTCAGTCAGCAGTTGCTAAAGCCAGTAAGGTATTGTCGTGTATAAAAAGGGGCATCAATTGGCGGGATAAAAATATAATTTTGCCTCTGTATAAATCAATGGTAAGGCAGCACCTTGAATATGCTGTGCAATTTTGGGCACCTATTTTAAAGAAGGATATCATAGCACTAGAAAGGGTGCAGAGGCAGGCTACTAAATTAATAAAAGGAATGGAGCACTATAGTTATGAAGAAAGGTTAACAAATTTAAATCTGTTTAGTTTAGAAAAACGGCGCCTCAGAGGGGATATGATCGCATTATATAAATATATACAAACCATTGTGTGGAAATCTGTTCATAAACATGAACTATGCATAGGACACGTGGTCATGCATTTAGACTGGAAGAAAGGAGATTTAGTGTAAGGCAGAGGAAAGGGTTTTTTACAGTAGGGACAATAAGGATGTGGAACGTCGGTACAGACGTTTAAACAGCAACTGGATGGATACTTGGGAAACATAATATTCGAGGATATATTCTTTAATTATGGGGAAACAGCTTATTGATCCAAGGAGAAATCTGACTGCCATTTTGGGGTCAAGAAGGAATTTTTCCCTTGTTAGTGCAAACTTGTAAAGAGCCAAACTTGTGTTTTTTTACCTTCTTTTGGATCAACAGCAACAAATTAACAGATATAGGAAAGGCTGAACTTGATGGACGCATGTCTTTTTTTCAGCTTATATAACTATGTAACTATGAGGAGGAGGAGGATGATGATCGGGGAATGGATTGGCATTCCAGGGTTTCAACAGTGACACATGAAAAACCGGATGGATGGACATGGAGGCCGGTAACTTTAATTTTACTGCCAAGGAGGATATGATACGCGAAACAGTGAAGGGTCCGATGAATCTGGACCCCAGTTTCTTCGTAGGACAGGTTAACATGAGATGTTTTGTGGAGAGTCATGCCTTGTCCCCTGGGTGACAGGGTGGTGCTATACGGGTTTGGGCATTGACCAAGGTGTTACATAACAGTAAAAATGTCTTAGAGAGTTGATTGACATGTTCGGTGACTGAAGGAACTACGCTGGACATTGGTGTTCCAGGCAACATAGAGGGATGGTATCTGAAATTTGCGAAGAACGGAGACATCTTTATGGAACGGTGAATGTGGTTATTATATGCAAACTCTGCTATAGATAAGTATTGACTCCAGTCGTCCTGTAGATAGGTGGTGTAGCATCTGAGGTATTGTTCAAGGGTCTGGTTCGTGCGCTCGGGGGTTTGAGTGTGATATGCAGACGATAGGAAGCGTTAAATATGAAGTTACGTGAGGAAACGAAAAAGGGACAGTTATGGTTAATGGAGTATTTAGGGTTAATTTCAGGGGCCGTTATGGTTAATGGGGTCTTTAGGTTTAATTTAGGGGCAGTTATGCTTAATGGGGTGTTTAGGGTTAATTTAGGGGCAGTTATGCTTAATAGGGGTTTAAGGGTTAATTTAGGGGCAGTTATGCTTAATGGGTGTTAAGGGTTAATTTATTTATAAAAGTATGGTATCAGTAATATTCTCTGAATGATTCGAATCTCTGTAAGATTCGGATCCCTGTAAGATCCGGATCCCTGTAAGATCCGGATCCCTGTAAGATTCGAATCATTTGAATCATCGGATCATTCGAATCTTCGGATCATTCGAGTCTTCGGATCATTCGGATCTTCGGATCATTCGAATCATTGAACGACTCTCTGACTCTATGAGTCATCGTTCCTCTGTGAATTAATGAGCTGTAACCTGACCCCAGAGTCTGTGTCTGACTGCTCTGCAGATGACTCACAGCTCTAGGATCAGGTTACAGCTGCATGATTCACAGACTGAACTGCTACAAATGAATCGTTCAGTCTACTGAACCGATTCATCCGGATCATTACAAAGAATCGGATCAAATGAACGATTCGTTCATGATCCGGACATCACTAATCCACGCAGATGGAAATTCTCTTTCACGGATGGAAGGTGATCGTAAGGAACAAAATGCGCCATTTTGGTAAACCTGTCGACGACTACCAGTAAGGTAGTGAAATGTTTGGAAGGTGGGAGGTCCGTAATAAAGTCCATTGATATGGTCTAGAAGGGACTGGAAGAGGTTGTAACAAGCCCGCTGGTCGTTTAGGGAATTCCTTGGATCGGGCACATATGGTTCAAGAAGAGATTAATCTTTTCACATCCTCCTTGAGGGTAGGCCACCAGAATGATCATTGAACTGCGTCCAATGTCTGGTTAACACCCCCGTGACCGGCAATGGATGTGTCATGGTGAGCTTGTAGAACCTGTAGACGAACCTCGGGAGGCAAGTATATATATTGTTGTTGGTAATAGAACCCGTGACGTTTCCGTAAACTGGAAGTTTCTGGAGTAGAAATATGTGTCGAGTGTTCTCGTACTGAATCCCAAAGAGAGTGGGTAAGTGCAATAAAGTGTGTTGGTGACAATACAGTGTCTTGCTCCTGTGGTGTTATGATGGATCCGTCAAACATACGGGAATGTGAGTCTGCTTTTGTGTTGCGAGAGCCCGGACGATAGGTAATGTGGAGCTGGAAACAAGTAAACAATAATGCCCATCTGGCCAATCTTGGTTGTAAACGTTTAGCCGAACGTAGGTATTCCAGGTTCTTATGGTCAGTGTAAACGGTTACTGGATACAGCGCACCCTCCAGGAGATGTCTCCATTCATCTAGAGCCAATTTAATGGCCAATAGTTCTCTTCTCCTACACAGTAGTTTCTTTCAGCTGTAGAGAGGGTGCGAGAGAAATAAGCCACAGGATGTAACTGACCGTCAGTCTCTTGTGTTAGTGACAGAACAGAGCCCACGGCAGTATCTGAAGCATCCACCTCGAGAGTATATGGATATTTAGGGTCAGGGATCTTTAGTATGGGTGCAGAAATTAATTTATTTTTCAAGTAATCAAATGCTCGTTGGGCGGCATCGTTCCAGATGAACTTGGTATTTATGGAAGTTAGTGCTGTGATGGGTTGAACATGCTTAGAAAAGTATCATGAATTTTCGATAATAATTGGCAAAGCCTACGAATCTTTGCACCCCCTTACGATCAGTAGGTGAGGGCCACCTAAGGATAGCTTCTACTTTCTTGGGATCCATTTGAATGTTGGTGGGAGAGAGGATATACCCCAAAAACTCAATGCTTTGGACCTTGAATGCGCATTTTTCCATCTTGGCATAAAGTCCGTTAGCACGTAATCTGGTGAGTACTTGACACACATGTTTCCGATGAAGATCCAGTGATGGTGAGAAGGTTAAAATGTCATTCAAGTACATGATGACAAAGAGGTCCAGAATGTTACAGAAGATCTCATTAACGAAATGTTGGAAGGTGGCAGGGGCATTGCAGAGCCCAAAAGGCATCACTAAATATTCGAAGTGGCCATAGCGACACCTGAACGCAGTCTTCCACTCATCCCCATTCCATATCCTCATCAAGTTGTAAGCTCCCCGTAGGTCAATTTTAGTAAAGATCTTCGCTGATCGTGCGTGTTCGAGCAATTCGGGAATCAGTGGAAGGGGATATCTATTCTTTACTGTAATGTTATTTAATTCCCTGTAATCAATACAGGGCTGCAACACACCGTCTTTTTTAATGAACTAAAAATATACCAGCTCCTGCTGGGGACGTAGAAGGACGAATAAAACCCCTGGCAAGATTGTCAGCAATGTATTCTTTCAATGCGGCCAATTCGGGTTCAGACAGTGGGTACATTCGGCCGAATGGAATGGCCACTCCAGGGTACAGTTATTATGTCAGGGACATGGCAGGAGTAGGTAAATTAGCGGAGTCCGGTATGCAGGACACAGAATCCAGAGCGAGGTATGAAGCAGGCAAGGCCCAAAAGCGGAGTCGGTAGCAAGCCGGGTCTGGTACACAGGTAACACGTAACACCAAAAGGTAAAAAATAAACACCAGGTAGTGAAAAAATAATAAAGTATAAGTAAAATACTTCCCACAATACTGCAGCGGCCCAGAACAACACTCCTCTTAACAGAAAATAACACGGGTATAGGGTCGCATGTACATGTGAGAAAAAAATAAAAAGATACATCTATAGGGGATTGAAGCCCCTGCTGGCTAATTTTAAGGAACCCTTGCAGCAAACATCGGATTGGCTGACACAAGAAAAAGTGCTCAAGCAAATACTGCTAGGTAGGTAGACAAGGCCCCTGGCCCATGGACCGGATGGTATACACCCAAGGATACTAAAGGAGTTAAGCCTAAATTTGGCCCAAACATTATTACTAATTGTGACGAGGCCGACCTGTACCCCGACTGGGTACTCCCACCAAATGTTGCTTCCTCCTGCCGGGACACCAACAATTAACCCCTTCAGCACCAGGCAGAACCAGCGTTGTAGATAGAAGGGGGGACGTCGCTGCACTGAAGCTGCATTGGCACTGTGGCTATCCGAAGCTTAGCTACACAGCGTGGCTACAGCCCACCCCAAACATTAGGCAACACTCATGTTGAGGTGAAACAGGACTCTTTTATTAAAACCAAAGACAGAGCTATATATACAAGTAAGAAAAGGGGCAAGACAAATATCACATGATCTAATTACCATGTCACAAAGGAAGTAATTAGATCAAATCCTGCAACACAATATCCGGGGGAAGGACAGAATGACATGAGACATAAATAATTATATTAATTGGGGACGTAGACGTGGAATGACAATAGACATATAATTGGCTTGAGACAGACAATGGCCAGGACACAGGGATAACAGGAGCTTGCAGGATTAACAGCTACCTGTTATGTAATTGATAATTAGGTATGCAGCAGTGACACCTAGTCATAAAACAACACTAACTCACACAATAACAGGGGAAACACTTCACACCTATACAATTAACAATGCAAAGACAATCATCCTTCTTCCTACCACAGGATGTCCAGCTGATGTTACATTTTTGAGACTCTGAGCGCTAAGACATGGGGAACATGGGGAGAAGTCTCTACAAGGCCTGGGCCTATGGGCCTCTCCAGGGGCTGGCTCTCAGGCCTCTCCAGGGGGTGGCTGTAGATGGCTGTAGATGTGATTTATCTGGACTTTGTTAAGGCATTTGACACGGTTACACATAAAAGGCTACTCTACAAATTAATAGAAATTGGCTTAGGGGCAAATGTCTGTATTTGGATTGGAAATTAAAAAACTAAAAGCTAGGATGCAGAGAGTTGTTGTGAATGAAAGTTTCTCAGCCTGTACGCAGGTATTAAGTGGAGTGCCTCAGTGGTCTGTCCTCGGTCCTATTCTTTTTAATTTATTTATAAATGATCTCCCAAGCTGCATTGAGAGCCATGTCACAGTTTTTGCTGATGACACAAAATTAGGGAGGGTAATTCAGACTAATCTTGATGTTTCTTCTTTGCAGGAAGATTTAGACAGAGTTGGGGACTGGGTGTGCAAGTGACAGATGAGGTTCAATGAAGAGAAATGCAAAGTTCTGCATTATGGGAAAAATAATAAAAATGCAACCTATTCTTTACATGGAATATCCTTGGGGAAAACCACCAATGAGAAGGACTTGACAACAGACTTGACAAGTGCGCAATGCCAGCAAGCAGCTGCGAGGGCCAATAAGGTTTTGGCATGCATAAAAAGAGGTATTGATTCAAGGGAGGAGGATATCATCTTGCCTCTGTACAGGTCATTGGTAAGACCTCACCTTGAATATGCGGTACAATTCTGGGCACCGGTCCTTAAAAAGGACATTATGGAACTAGAAAAAGTGCAAAGGAGGGCTACGAAATTAATAAGGGGATTGGGAGATACTAGTTATGAAGAGAGACTAAAAAAAGTTAAAATTATATACACGAAAAACGGCGTCTCAGAGGGGATATGATAACATTATAAAAATATATGCAGGGCCAATATAATGAACTCTTCAGTGACCTGTTCATTAACAGAGATTTGTACACTATATATGAAAAAAGAGTTCAACACAAGCCCTTACACGTTTTGTTTAAAAAAATATTTATTATTTCATTATGCAAAAAATAAAAAAAATAAAATCACATACTATATTCCATAATTCAGACAACAGAAGTCTTTGAGAAATAAATTAGAGCATTTGAAGGAACTATGGGAGCATATTTTATAAAGTGTCTCAAGTGCATGTAAATATTAAGTCAGACATAAAGTGCTTAGTTAATCCAATGTTACTACCTATTGCTCACTATGGAGTGCACTTATTCCGTCTGTGTAACATATCATGGCTTTATAACATATTTAAGCAGACACAAAAAGTCAGAAAAGATCAATAGAGTTCTGAAAGTATTTTTTTTTTATTTATTATTTTTTTTATTATATTGTAAAATAGACAGTTACAAAAAGACCTTTCATTCTTAGAATGTACAGAGTAACATTAACAAATTAAATTTATGACATTCAGATACAAAACGATATCAAGACCAGATTGCTTCCCAAGTCAACTAGGGAGGGGAGAGGAGAGAGATATTGATAATATTTCTATAGTAATAATAATTTAACTTAGCAATTGCCAGGATTATATAATATTTGGTATATTTAACCATTCCCGGAGAACCATCTTTGCCATGGAGACCAAATTGAATCATAATTCTTTATATTATTATGAAGTCGGTAAAAATATTTCTCCATTGTATATTGATAATTTATTTGAGCTATAATTTGAGACCAAAGTGGAGCTTGTTCCATTTTCCAAGATCGCGCTATGCATATTTTGGCGGCAGCTAAAATGTTAATAGCCAAATACGATTTCGATTTATTTTCCCAGGGCAAGTCAATATGAAAAAGAAAGGATTGCGGGTTCAATACCATATCAATATCAAATAAACTCTTAAATAAAATAATAATTTCAGATCTTACATTTAAAAGTTTATCACATTCCCACCAAATGTGTAACATTAAGCCCGGTTCTAATTTACATCTCCAGCACTTGTTGGAGGTAGTATTGTACATTTTGTGCAATGAGGATGGGACATAATACCATCTATGAAGAAGTTTGTAGTACTGTTCATGAAGATTTATACAGTGTATCGCTTTTCTGAGTTTATTCCAGGATTCACACCATATATCAAAAGGGTAAGAAACACCCAAATCTCTTTCCCATTTCAGAATAGAATTTGGTTTATCTAACGTATTCTCTTGATCCAAAATGTTCCTTAATCGCGTAATCAAATTTTTTTTATGATGACTATTTATAAACCTGTCTAAATTGGACGGAGAAACTAGTGGATTACTATTAATATAGTTTCTAATTCTTAAATAAGAAAAAAGTTCTTTACTTGGAAGATTATACTTAGTTTGAATTTCATTGAATGAAGACAAGTCAGAAAGAGTACAAATATCTGATATTTTATCTATACCATGAAGAATCCAAGATTTTAAATTAAGATCTTTTATCGTATATTGTATTGTTATCAATGGAGAAGATAATGAACAAAGTTCCGTGTTACCGAACTTTTTTTTAAAAGTAATCATATTACTTAAAACGTTAGAAACAATTGGATTAAGAATATTTAATCTATTTATATCATTTACATTAATCCAATAAAAAAGAAATGGGTCTAAATTTTGACATTTCCACCGCTCATAGTTGTACCAAGGTAGTTCCGATTTCCGTTTTATGTCCCAAGCTAGAAAGTGATTAAATAGACAAATTTGTTGTAGAGTGCACAAACTGGGAAAATTAAGCCCCAATCTCGAGAGATTTCTTGTAAGAGTGGAACGTGAAATTCTAGATTTTTTACCCATCCATACATATGATGAAAAGGTTTTTTCAAACTGATTTAGAATTTTCACTGGAGTTAATAGAGGTATAGTTCTGAATAAATAAATCAATTTTGGCAAAACATATGACTTTAAGGTATTTAGTCTGCCCATCCAAGAAATTTCCAAGTTCTTCCATTGGATAAATTGAGTTTTAAAAAAATCTAAAAGAATCGAATAGTTGTTGGTTATAATGGCTGTGAGACTTTGATATATTTTAATTCCCAAATAATCGATATATTTTTGGTTCCAATGTATTGCAGACTTATTTTTAATATACTCAAAACAGGAATGTTCCATATTAAAATCAATAATTTGTGATTTGTCTAAATTTAATTTATAGTTAGAATATAATTTATATTTATTAATACATTCCAAAACCTCTGAGAGTGAGTTTTCAGGGGAAGCCAAGGTGAGTAAAATATCGTCAGCATATAAAGAGATCTTATGCTCATATGGACCAGTACTTATGCCAATGATTTTATTCGACCGGCGTATTAATGTCGCAAGAGGCTCAATTGAGAGAACGTATAATAGAGGAGCTAAAGGACACCCTTGTCTTGTTCCATTATTAATAAAGAAACTAGTAGAGTTTAAATTAGGCCCTATAATTTTCGCTTGCAAATTCTTATATAACGCCATAGTAAGAGTTAGAAATTGACCCGTCAAACCGAAGGCAGTTAAAGTCTGTTCTAAAAATGACCAACTCACGCGGTCAAACGCCTTTTCGGCGTCAAGCGCGAGAAAGATAGCTGGCGTTTTACTTAGATGTAATTCGTAAATTAAGTTTAGTATCTTGCGTGTATTGTCCTCACCGCTTCTACCCAGTAAAAATCCTGTTTGATCTGGATGAACTAACTCACCCATAACAGAACTAAGTCTGTCAGCTAAAATTTTAGAATATATTTTGATGTCTAAATTTATCAGTGATATCGGACGGTAATTTGTGACTTTAGTTAGGTCTTTCCCCCCTTTCGGAATAGGAGTTATTATGGTCTGTAACATCTCAGATGGAAAGTTGTTCCCGGAAGATATTCCATTAAATAATCTTAATAATAAGGGAGAAACAATAGATTCTAAAATTTGAAAAAAGGGAGATGAAAATCCATCTGGACCCGGAGCTTTATGCAAAGGTAAGTTCTTTATAGTAGTGTTTATCTCAGATAGTTTAATCGGAAGATTTAATTCTTGTAATTTTGTCTCAGAGATTTTCGGTAGGTTTAGAGTATTAAGAAAACCAATCGTTTGCGTTTTATCTTTCGCAACTACTGGTAGATTGTATAGTGTACTATAGTACTCTCTAGAGGCCTCACTAATTAATTTTGGAGTTAAATATGTTTTGCCGTTTAACACAATCTTATTTATTCTATTTTTAACATTTTTATTTTTAATTTTATTCGTTAATTGTTTACTAGCTCTGTTACTACTATAGTACCACCCTTGTTTCAAAGATATTAAATTTCTATTTATCTTCTCCATTAATTTTTCTTTAATCTTAAGTTGGATTTCTTTAATATCGTCATAAGTCTGAATTAAAGGGTTTAATTTGTTGGTAGCCTCTAATTTTGCTAATTTAATATAAAGGTCAGTAAGAGTAGCCCCTTTCAATTTCTTAACATATGCACCCCGTTTTATAAGATGACCCCTCATATTACTTTTAAAGGCACACCACAAAGTCGCGTCTGAAACCATACCGTTATCATTCGTCTCCATAAAGTCTGTGGCTAACTTTCGAAGATGTTCTTTAAAGTCTTGAGAAAACAAAAGAGATTCATTTAACCTCCAGTTAGATCTTATGTTAAATTCCTCATTATTTTTAATTATTATGAAAATAGGAGCATGATCGGACCAGGACAAATTTCCTATACTAGACGATACACAAGATTCAATAGATTTAATATCAGACAAAAACATGTCAATTCTAGAATAAGAGTGATGTACAGCAGAATAATAGGTAAACTCCTTCGCAGATGGATTTTGTGTCCTCCAAATATCATATAGTTTATTGCGAACAAAACAAAGAGAGAAAGATCTAGCCAAAGATTTCAATTTTAAATTTGGATGTGAGCCAAAAGAAAAACTTTTATCTAATTTGACGTCCGAAATACAGTTCATATCTCCACCTATCAATAGGAGGCCTTTTGAGATATTTTGAACTCTATCAAAAATTTTTTCCAAAAATTTTACTGTAAATACATTGGGTGCGTATAAATTAACGAGTGTATATAACACATCATTCAATTTACAGAGAAGAATAATATATCTTGCCTCATGATCGATTTCCAAATATAGCTGTTCGAATTTAATTTTTTGATTAATCAAAATTGCGACGCCCCTTTTTTTTGCTTGAGCAATAATAGGGAATCTCTTATATTTCCAACAGTGGGAAGCACCCTTCTTCCAATGGGTTTCTTGCACTAAGCATATATCCACTTGGTCTCGTGTTAACATATCATATAAAAAGCCCCTTTTATATGGAGAATTTAATCCTTGGCAATTAATAGATGCTAATTTAAGTGTCATTTATATTAAATACAATTACTCTCTCCTTCTCCCCCCCTAGATCTGGTCTACCATCGAGACATAAACATACACTAACAATCAAAAACATTACATTTACATTCATACTGTTGACACATGAAAACAATTCATGTGTTTGTTGCCCCATTTAATGTATCGGGCTAAATCAAGCGTAAGTGCCGATAGGTGGATGCATCACAATCACGTATTTATGAA
>VKOC01046735.1:0-22845 GCA_009364415.1 Spea multiplicata | reverse complement strand
ACACAACCCCAAAGTTCTGCGGCGCTGTTTCTCCTCAGCTGTAAGATGAAGTACAGGGCCTATCTCCATAGGTTCATCAGCAGCAGCAGCAGGTTCTGTAGGGGTCTGAAAAATTGGACGAACGGGAGGTCTAAACTGATGTGGTCTTCTGTCGCGTTCTCTGTCTCGCTCGAATCTTCTTTCTTGACCTCTGGCTTCTAGACACAGACATAATGCAATCAGATTTTCCAAATCATGAGGTATGTCACGATAGGTAAGAGCATCTTTTAAAGACCCATTTAGACCCCTACGAAAGGCGGATTTCAGAGCGCTGATATTCCAGTCAGTCTCATATGCTAACGTGCGAAATTCTACTGCATACTGGGCCACCGTTCTACTTCCCTGTTGAATCTGCAGCAAATTGGATTCAGCCGCCTCTCGTCTCCCTGGAGCATCAAACACTGCCCTGAACGAAGCAATAAAAGCGTCAGCATCTTCCAGAATGGGTGAATTCTGTTCCAACAGAGGTGATGCCCATGCTAATGCTTCTCCTTTTAAAAGGTTGATAATAAAAGTCACTCTGTTATTATGAGAAGCAAAGGTGTGCGGATGAGCTCGGAAGTGTAGAGTGCACTGATTCAAAAAACCCCTACATTCCTGGGGGTCTCCGGAAAATTTATCTGGCAAAGGCATCTTGGGTGGTTTGACCGGCGTACCGAATCCAGGTGCTGGTGAAGATGAATCAGATGATGCACCTTGACCGACGGGAGGAGACAGGTTGGTAGCCATGGATCTGAGAAGGTCAGCCACATCATCCAGTTTCCGTTCCAAAGACTGTAGCTGTGATGCATGAGCCGTCAGGACTTGATCCTGTCTGTCTTGACGATTGGACATCCTTGCCAAATCTGCGGGATCCATGTTGGGCCTGTGATAACTGTCACGTCTGCAATACAGCAGAGGATCCTCGCTGCAGAAATTGGGAAGGCGCCACCTGGCGGAGATGGAGAGCCCAGCAACGGAACACCGAAGTGTATAACGGACACAGGAGCGTAGCGTAGTACAAAAATCAGGAACAAAATAATAAATAAAAATAATAAATTCAGGGGGTCAGGCAGAAGAGTAGTCGGGGTCACGAGCAGAGGTCAGGGCAAGCAGCAAACAGCAAAGGTCAAAAACTAGCCGGAGTCAGAACCAATAATTAACAGGCAATTCAGGAACGCTAGTGAAGGCTATTAGGCACTATCACAGGCAAAGGTGAAGTGCATACTGAGGGTTTAAATATCCCTCTCAATCAAAGGATCCTCCTACCCACCTAATTAGGGGGAGGAGGAAAAAAGATAAATGTCACTTTAAGAAGCGACATGAATATTTATGAGTTAGCCGTTCGTGCATGCGCGAACGGCACTCCTGACGCCGAGGCGCGCGCCCCGTCAGGATCCATTGATCTCTGCGGGGACGCGCATCTATCCGCCGAACGTCTCAGCTCCCCCTACCCCCTACCCGCGGGACAACGGAAGAGGTAACAATTAATCCCTCAACTACCAGACAGACCTGCGCATCCATTAATGCCCGTCGGACAAAGGGTCACCATTTTGGGGTGATCCAGAGGGTGAGCTTTGATCCTAATGGAAAGCTCAGGTCCCGTAGATGTGGGACAGTGTTGGAAACTTACCAGGAAATAGTCCACGCAGTAGCCATGTCACAACCCTGGGTTGCAAAAATCTGTTTGTATTATTTATTATGCGGTTCCTGTTTTCCCCTCTATTTCACCAGCATATCACATCTCTATTACACTGGAGCCCGGTTCACACATACCTTTTTGTCTAACCGTGTCCTGGCCATAATCCTCTAACTGTTTCTCAGCTAGGACCCAAGAACTTGCCCGCTGACTTTAATCAAACCAGAGCGCTCTTTTGTAGAGTTAACTCACAGGTGGTGGGGTACAGACAATGGGTGGCTCGGCGAGGGAGCCTCCTACGTATCTCCAGTTTCTATGACTTCCAGGACAGGGGGGTTCAGCGGTCATGGAGCGCATGCCTAGCTATATGGCGCTCCATCACATGGATGGCCGCCAATCCCTCTTAGTGATTTACAAACATTTATACACATATTTCTGTGTATGTCAAGGAATCAGTAAGGAATGCCATCACGATATCAGGAGTATTTTATGATATCGTGATGAACTGCTCTTAATACCGCCATTGTGTAAAATCATGACGTTTTGTGATAAATCTGGCAGTAATGATCATTGCAAACATTTTAAGTTCTTTACATTGGGTATGTTTAATCTCTTTGCATTAGCAGTGCACCTTGTGTATAATCTAAAACTATATTGCTAAAATGAAATGTTTCCTCCGATCTTATCTAGCCTGCAATTGTCTCTTTAGTAAATAAAACTGCACACATGGTGAAATATTCTGTTGAAAATTAAATATTGTAATTTTAGGAGGACCAAATGAAAATACATGAATCCAAGTTCAAGAGTATGTCATCGAGTTTGATAGAACACCGAACATCTCCTCCAGATAAGAAACTAAAAGGGAAAGAAGTGGATGAATTCAAGCAAAAAGAAGAGTATCTGGAGTTTGAGGTATTTTACATATTTTATTTTTTAAAAGTGAGCAATGAATTTTCCTAATGTCAAAATCATAATATATTATGTCTGATGTCCATCCCAATGTAGCTATGATTATTATGAAATTAATAGTTGCCGATACAATGTAAGGATTGTTGTATTACCATACATCAGACACACTTTTGGTTTAAGGGGCTTTGCTATAGTTCTACAATACATAACCTTTAAGCAATGATTGATAAGGCAACCCTTTATCTAGTGAAAAATATGTTTGCATAGTCAAAGGATGTAAGACATTTTTATGACAAATTTCAATAATTACCTTGAATTTGTCAACTAATGCTTTGTTTGCTTAGCATTAGAAGGCTCATAACACAATTACATTTTATTACAATTTTTTATGTGTACAGTGGTCTATATGATGATTTAAAATCAATGACCTAAAAAAATTACCTAAAAAAACATAATAATTAGTTTAAAGGTAGAAGTTTGACACTTATCATGGTATATAGGCTTTTTGGTTAAACCAACTCAGCTAATGAACTAAGGTTTTACATTTCTTTTGAGAAAATTTAAGTTAGTCAAACCAAATATGCCACAGCAAAAAACAAATGTTAGTTTTTTGTGAAAAAAAAAAACTTCTGTAATAACGTCAAATGTGATTAACCCCTTTAGTCCATGGGGTTTTTGGTACCTCAAGTCCCGGAGGAATTTTGCCATTTTTGTGGTCGGTTCAGTGATTATATATATATATTGTGTTTTTCAAGGAGAGATTTCTTTTGATACTATAGTTAGATGATTAGCTGAAAATATAGGATGAAAAATTTGGTAAAAACTAGCAAA
This sequence comes from Spea multiplicata, assembly GCA_009364415.1. NCBI lineage: Eukaryota > Metazoa > Chordata > Amphibia > Anura > Pelobatidae > Spea > Spea multiplicata. The sequence goes on along the minus strand of VKOC01046735.1, from coordinate 19,448 downwards.
ATATTTTTTTATATATTTTTCAAGTAACGAAAATCCCCTTTAAGATTATCAATTCAGGTGTCCTGATTTAGAAATACCAAATGTATATAGAATTTCCATACTTTCCCAGCACTTATAGGGAGCATACTATAAGGTGTACATTATTCTTTACAAAACTGTAGAATTTTTTACGTTAGGTATGATGGGATTGCAACTCTAATTTTAAACAAATAAACCAAAAATACCCACAAAAGTATATATTTATGATAGGGCTTTGACAACCCAGACTATCATATCAGGGCTATTTGGGCACTCTTCGGCCACCAATCACTGTCAAGAAATTATTTCCTGCGCTTTTTTTCACCAACACGTCTGTGTTGCTTAGTATGTGTTACGGCAGAGAAACCCGGACAAAATTGTTTAGCTGAATCTCCTGATTACGGAAATACAGCACATCCTTATTTCTTGTTTCCTTTTTTTTTGCTGATTTGTGTTTCAGCATGTGAGAATAGTGAGAAACATGGTTTCCCACTCTCGTCCCTGCGATCCCCCTGCACAGATCACACTGTGATCTCTATGCAAGTTCCCACAGACTTGAACAGGGATCACAGTGTCTGTAATCAGTGCCTCATCGGAGGGATCAGATATCCCAGCAGGGTCTAGACAGACCCTGCAGGGGATATCCTGTCCTCCGATGACCTTCCGGGTGACGTCAGCAGTGACGCGACCCGAAAGGGAAAGCCCGATTGGGCATTTAAAATAGTAACAGTTTACAGGTTTACAGGTGACTGAGAAGCAGAAAGCCAGTGATGCTGGCTTCTGCTGACGGTGGGAGTCCAGGCTGTCAAACAACAGCCTGATCTCTCATGTCGCTGCAAGAAGGGGTTTCTTGAGATGCGTTTTATGGACGTACCGATACATCCATAGGGAACTGAATGGAGCGAATTGTTTTGCTATCCTCTGTATAAAGCAGAATAAGAACATATTTAACATATGCATATTTGCCTCTTTCAAACAAAGTTAAGTAGTTTGTCTGGATGATCACATAGCCTAAATATTTCCACTACACCAGTGGGAAAGACAGAACTGGAAAGAAGGAGTAGAAGAACAGTAAAGATATTATGGTAGCAGCTATAAGCCGCCAAACAGAGCAGTTCTTTATGCTCGAGAGTCTCACTGCAACAAAATCAAATGTGTATACAAGTACTACAAAATTATTTTGACAACAAATTTCAATCAGAAAACACCCAAACAAAATTAACAGATAATTATATGCATGACAGTCCTGCTTCTGCAAATGTATAGAAGTGATATAAACACAATGTATCAGGGATCATGAATGAGTGCATAACATTAAATGGTATTGGGAGGGGCACATTATTTTCTGGTCATGCCCATGGCTTGCACTTCTCTCTAAACAACTAGTTGACTTACACTAGGTTGAAACCTTTGGGAAGGTCAGATGAAACATTGTTGAGTATATACTTGGTAGCAGGGAAAAAATCCTATCAGCCATGTGACCTTATAACCGATTTTATATAACTAGCACATAGTAAAAAGTTTCTCACCAAATAATTTTCTATCCCCATGATAACATCTGTTAAATTTGTTTGTGTGCTGGGGTTTTTTTTTCTGATTGAAAAATGATGAGAGTAATAATGGTCACACCAGTGAAAAATATATTGCATGGTAACTATATTAAAGCCATTATCTAGTTAATACAATGTTGCCTTCCTCATTGTAGAAATCTCGCTATGGTACATATGCCATGTTACTGAGAACTAAGCTGAAGGCAGGCACAGAAGACCTGGAAGCTTTGGATACAACTCTCTTTGAATCAACTGAGAATGATGAGGATGGGCTTAAGAAGTCATGTTCTAGTCCTTTAAATTTCGACCCACCAACCACATCAACCAAAGTGAAATACCAGGTTTTCTCACAGTCAAGCTGCAGACCAGACCAAAGCAGCAGGCAGAAATCTTGAACTAGTTACAAAAGAAGCAACTGGGAAACCTCTTCCCACTGTCCCAAGTATGTTATGAGCCAGTACCAAGAAGTATTGCATGATTTAATACAGAGCTTTTGAACAGCACGTAAGGTATCCTTGTCATGATGAGTGTTTAGCTATACAATCGTTATAAGCACTTCCTGTGTGAAGGACATGCACACATGATAAAGTGTGATCAAGGAGCAAACACTATGTGAACAAAAGTATTGCTTCATGGCCAGATATGAGCCCATATACAACAGTCATTAAGCACCAGTGGGACTATGTTTTTAAATTGAGAGAGAAATCAAAAACAAAAGGTAACCATCCCCACTAAAATGGGATTATCATGCCTACCTAAGTGAACTTCATTAAGTAAATGCTTGAAGCACATACAATTGGTTACTGTATCACATTTTTACAAGAACACTAAAACTTTGCCTACAATTGTAAACAAAAAGACACTATACAGTATTTTTATGCTAATTTTCTATATGTTGTGGCAGTGAGGAAAAGGCACTGGCCTAAAAATTAACTGAATTACCTAGGGCTTTTGCAGATGGCTTGTTTATTTTAGGATTGTGCCATTTCCGCCCAGGTTCTTACTGGATTCCTTCTTTTTTGTGACATATTTTTGCACTTTTACTGTTTGATGCTTATATAATTGTCATGCTGAATGTTTGCAGTATTAATGCTTTTTTTTGGTGATTGGCGAAATAGTTGCATTCATGAGAACAGTTTTCATTAAAATTCTAAAGTGGACATTTCTTCTTATTGGGACAAGACAGCCTTCTCTCTGTGTACTGTTGTATCAGCTGTTTTTCTTCAGCATTGCCTGGACACTTTTCCTAGCCAATGATGTTTTGCAAACTGTACCTTCATAAATACCAGCATAAATTCTACCACACCTTCTGAATAGACTTTATTAGAGAGAAAAGCCCATTAAAATGTGTGATATGGAGGTTATTGTAGTAGGAGGTAAATTGAAGCATTAGAATTCTAACAACATACATTGGTTAGTTAAAAAAAGAAATCCAATGTGTTCTACCCCACAAATAATAAACCATACCAGAACTTCTTATAAGAAATTGATATCCCAAACAAATTTAGGAAACGGGATTCTGGTAGGTATGTTAACTTAAAACACATTTTAGAATTACGTTTTAGTTACTAACATGATTATAATGTATTTTATGTAAAGAAATTGAGCACTAAAAAGTAGCCCATGGTTCTCTTAAACTGATCATTTATTGACATCATTGGGAGAAGAAAGCCATAAGTGCTACCCATGAACACTGTTGGTCAGCCATAACTAAAAGCTGGGGGTCATGGCTTGGAAATCTTCCTACATCCTAGAATATGCTCAAGCTTGTAATATAACCTTCCATCATTTGCCTAAGACATAGTCCTATCACGTTACAGGTGGTCAAAGTGGACCTTGGCACAGAACAGGGTAGACAGCCATTATCTCAACCAATACAGTACTAAATACATCAGACCTACCATATATTGGTCATGACATACCATCTATTAACAACAACTGAAGAGTAGTATATTACTGATATAAATTAACACCTTATGGTGCAAAAGCAGTGCAAGAAAACACAATGGACAAACTCCCCAGTTCTCCCAAATAATGACAATAAAAATACCAAATTATGTTTCTGCGCACCCAATTAGTAAAAAGAAATGCGAACAAAAAAGCTCAAAATAAAAAATAGCATATAAATACCCCTCTGGAAATAATCTGTACAAGGAGTGTCCAACAGCCTCATAAAGAGTAAATCAAAAAGGACAATATATGGTGCAATATGTATGGTTAGTGTAATAAATTCCTAATGATATAAGGCAGACTCTTACAGTAAGCAGGGCAACGACATGCCCATATATAAGCACATCTCCACTATTCAAGGAGTACTGAAGTATCTTCAAATGGACTTTGTTTTTTTCTTCAAATGAAAGCTTTTAACAAGGGGACATCCTCTACGGCTAGAGGAAAGAAGGTTTCTACACCAGCACAGACGGGGGTTCTTTACAGTAAGACCGGTGAGACTATAGAACTGTCTGCCAGAGGAAGTGAGAAAAGCCCTGTGACATAAACACAGGGTTACATGTGGTTGTTGGGGAATGTATTTAACTGTAAGGGTTAATGTCAAGGGGTCAAGTAGAGGACACCCTTAGAATATTCTGGTATGCGCTCGTGCTGCTTAGTTTTGCCGCCTTTTTGCTTTGGAATGCGCCCGCTCTTTTGCACTTAGCTGCGCTCGCGGTCAGCTCGCGCTAGGTTTTGGGCGGGATCTTAGGGTATAAAAGAAGCTTACCTGAGGTGTTTGCTCACTGACCCCTGGCTAGCGCTAACTGACTGCACTGACCTTAGAGTCTGGTGAGCGGCGGTTTTCAGCTGGGCCAAGGGGAGCAGCATGGAAGAGCTGCTGAATTGTCTTCGTGAACGGGCCGGCAGAAGAGGCTTCGATGAGTGGCTGAAATCCTGTCTTTCGTCCGCACCGGGTGCCGAAGCCTGGATGCTGTCGTCGTCTTAGGTTTTCATTTGCACGAATACATTGATATTTTGTCATTGCTTCCAGCATCAAAAGAATTTTTGGTTAAACAAGAGAAAGAGGAGGATAGGAGACGTCCGGTCCCTAGGTCTTTTAACAACTGGCTTCAGGCATTCTGTATCTATTCGAGTGTTTATTGTGAGAAACATAAGGATAGCAGTTCAGGATTGTTCCAACATTTAGAATCTGTCCTTGAAGCTTATAAAAATTTCGGGGGTATGTCGTGGTTTAACAATGACGAAATCTTTCATCAGAAGCTGGCAGTGCAGAAAAACTTGAAGTTTGGTATGAAGGACGTAGGTACTTGGGTGAGCATAATGCTGCCACAGCGGTATAATTATACGAACAGGTTTCAGTCTGTTAATACTAATCAAATGCATCAGAAAGGAGTGTGTTGGGCTTTTAATGAGGGACAATGTAAATTTCTTAATTCATGTAAGTTTAAGCATGAGTGCTCTTTTTGTGGAGGAAATCACTCAGGTTCAAGGTGTTTTCGTAGGAATGCAGGGAATCCAAGCAATAGAGAGCCAATTCAGAAAAGCAGTGACACCGGTGATAGTGTCAAGACTGCTCCGCTGTTTAAGCAGCTACCCAGACAGACAGAAGGCTGAATTATTGTTTAATGGTTTTAAAGACGGCTTTAGGATACCATTGTATGATAAGGAGGAATGTCTTTGGGTTAATAATCTGAAGTCTGTTCCAGTGGTACGTGACAAACTTAATAAAGAGTTGTCTTTGGGCAGGATTGAAGGTCCTTTTAAGCAGCCGCCTTTTGAGAGGTTTCGGTTGTCTCCTTTGGGTTTAGTGCCAAAGAAAGAGAAGGGTTCTTTTAGATTAATTCACCACCTTTCCTTCCCCAAAGGTAATTCTCTGAATGATCAAGTAAATACGGATGATTTTCCGGCAAAATACGCATCTTTTGAAGATGCTTTATTTTGGGTTCGGCTGTATGGCAAAGATGCTTTGCTGGCTAAAGTTGACATAGAATCATCGTTTAGATTATTGCCCATACATCCGGAATGTTTTCATTCTCTGGGTTTTCAATTTGATGGTCATTTTTATTTTGACAAATGCCTTCCAATGGGTTGTTCAATTTCATGTTTTTATTTCGAGGCTTTTTCTGGGTTTTTAGAATGGTTAGTTACAACGGTTGTGGAGTGTAGTTCAGTAGTCCATTATTTAGATGATTTCTTGTTTATAGGTAGCAAAGGTTCCGGTGATTGTTTGAAGTTGTTATTTTCATTTATTGAGATTTCAGAGTTCCTAGGCATTCCTTTAGCCAAGGATAAAACGGTTTTGCCTTGTACTTCTCTGCAGTTTTTAGGTATTGTTATTGATACAGTGAACATGGAGTTCCGTCTACCGTTAGAAAAAGTTCATAAATTACGAGGCATTATTAATGAAGTTTTGGTTTCCAAGAAGGTAACGGTTCAGAAATTTCAGTCGTTACTAGGTCAGCTTAATTTTGCTGCTAGAATTATGCCAATGGGCAGAGTTTTTTCTCGACATATGGCAAGGAGTATAGCTGGTAAAAAGGTGAGCCATCATAGGGTGAGGGTGAATAAACAAATAAAAGAGGATTTGAAAGTGTGGAGTATGTTTCTTCAAGACTTTAATGGTGCTACGGTTTGGCAGAGTGAGTTTATTAATGCAAATGAATTAGAGCTTTATACTGACGCTGCAGGTTCATTAGGCTTTGGGATATATTGTGGTGGTCAATGGGCCAGCATCATGGTATTCAGCAGGTTGGACGAAAAATTTTGTGTTACTGGAATTATTCCCAGTGGTGGTGGCTATCTTTTTGTGGGGTAAGAACTGGGTAAATAAGAGAATTGTTTTAAATTGCGATAACATGGGTGTCGTCTGGGTGATTAATACGCTTAGAGCTAAATCAATCCCAGTTATTAACTTGCTTAGACACATGGTGTTTTTATGCTTACGTTATAATATTTGGTTAAAAGCGAAACATATTGCAGGGGTTAAAAATGGAATTGCTGATGCCTTGTCTCGATTTGATTTTAAGGTGTTCCGGCGTTTGGCGCCGATGGCGGACAAGGAGGTCTTAGCAGTTCCGGGGGAGGTTTGGCAGTTAACATTGCCAGGTTAAGTTATTATTTATACAATTCTCTTTCTAAGGCTACTTGGGTTAGCTATTCAAAGGCTTGGAAGGAGTGGGTTAGTTTTATGCATGAAAAAGGGTTAAATGAATTTGAAAATGATGCAGCTAAATCTCTTGAGTTTGTGTTTATGCTAATCAATAGGAATTTTTCACGTAGTAGAATTAATTATTTGCTAGGCGTTTCCTTTTTTATGAAGTTAGCAGGCAGGCAGCCAATAGGTAAGGATTTTTTAACTAGACAGTTGCTAAAGGGTTTTGGGAGGAAGCAAAGGAATTTGGATTCTAGAAGACCAATTTCTTTTAATCTGCTGCAAGATTTAGTTGGTATTTTACATAGGAATTGTTGGGATGAATACGAAGCCCTTTTGTTTCGAACAGCGTTTATTATAGCTTTTTTCGGCGCCTTTCGTGTGAGCGAATTGGTGGCAGCTAATAAAACAGGGGGTTCTGGCATTAGACATGAGGATGTTTTATGTACTGATAAACTGTTGATTTATTTGAGATCATCCAAAACTGATCAAGCTGGTAAAGGTTGCTGGATCAAACTGAATAGGGTATCTAATTGTGAAGTTTGTCTGGTAAAATCATCAAACGGTTGGGTCGTTGGGATTCAAATCGATTTAAGTTATATATAAGGCCTCAATTGTTGTAATGTTTATATGCTATGCTAATATCAATTTCTTTACAGGTAAACGCCCATTAGTGGTATGGATAGTAGGACATTCTTTTATTTTCTGGGCACATAGAAGATCCATGGAAAGATGTTATGGTGAAAATCTTGGCTTCAGCTTCGAAAAAATCATTATTTATTGGATAGGTATAAGGGGTTTAAGTATTTTTCAGTTAAAATCTAATGTTGTAAGTTTTATTGAAGTTTTTCCATGGCCTGACATTATGATTATACATTGTGGGGGCAATGACATAGGTAAGGTTAAATCTGTTCAATTATTGATGAGTTTTAAAGATATTCTTGAACATTTAAAAGAGGTATTTACTGGAACAAAGTTTGTGTGGTCAGAGATTGTTCCACGTTTAATTTGGTTACAGCGTCACGATTTTAAAGCCTTAGAGAGAGTGAGGCGTAAATTAAACAGAGCTATTGAGAAATTTATGATTTTGATGGGAGATTTAAGTTTCAGACATGTGGATTTGGAAGGGGGCTGCGGAGGCCTCTATAGAAAAGATGGAGTGCATTTATCTGCAATTGGGTGTGATATTTTTAATGCCGATCTGCAAAGTATGGTGGAGAAGGGCGTGGTTTTTGTGGAAGGGGCCACAAATGGTTTTTAAGTATCCATTTGTGGCGGTTGGGGGTTTTGGAAGTGTTAGGCTGACCGGCTATTGGGGCAGTTGGCCTTGATTAAATTATATTTTGAGAACTCTGTGGTTTGGGCCAAGAGTTTTGGTTGTTTTGATATTTAGTTACAAATTGGTGTTGCAAAGTTGTTTGATATGGTGATGGTTAAATCAATTCTGTTGTAAGCTAAATAAAAGACCATGGCCTTTATTCATCCACAATATTGTTTCATTTGTCTTTATTTATTTGGTTACATTCGATTACATGCATTACACCATACAACCACATGGTAATGGTAAACTCAATAAAAGAGTTCAAAAGGAGCCCGGACGTGTTTCTTGAAAGCAATAATATTACAAGTTATGGATATTAGATTAACAGGTACAGAATGTTGATCCAGGGATTTATTTTGATTGCCATATTTGGAGTCGGGAAGGAATTTTCCCCCTGGTATGGGGCAATTGGCATCTGCTTCATAAGGGTTTTTTGCCTTCCTCATTAGAAAGCAATAATATTACAAGTTATGGATATTAGATTAACAGGTACAGAATGTTGATCCAGGGATTTATTTTGATTGCCATATTTGGAGTCGGGAAGGAATTTTCCCCCTGGTATGGGGCAATTGGCATCTGCTTCATAAGGGTTTTTTGCCTTCCTCTGGATCAACACAGTAGGGACACAATATGTAAATAGATTGAACTTGATGGACTTTTGTCTTTTTTCCACCTTATGAACTATGTTACTATGTTACTATATCTTCCGTGCGTTCAGAGTGTATGATTCGTAGCAGCACTACCACGAGCTCTCTGTTCCACTTCCACGGTTCCTACTCCTCCTCCCAGTCTGGTCAACACGCACTACGTGTTACCCCTTCTGCTTCTTCCGGTGCATAGATTCAACGACCAGCCTACTGTATAATATACCAGCTGATTGGTTGGACCCGTTATAGATTTCAAGATGCTAGTCCCAGTGGTCCAACCTTATTAAAGAATCTTATATACTAATAATAATGGCTCACAAAAAAATACAAAAGTAGCAAAGTCACTGTTCAATCCATTAGGTATTAATGTGTTCAATCTAAAAATCCATTCCATCCCAATTTCTTTAAACAAAATAAAAAAAAATCCTCTCCAAAAATTTTCTTATTTGTATAATCCCAGTAAATTTTAAGGCTGTTGGATCTTTATTATGATGTAATAAAAAAAAAGTAGATATGTTTTTCATACCTATTACGGATATTTCTCAGATCTTCAATTCTAATAGGTAAAGCTCTGGTGGTGCGTCCCACGTATTGTAACCTACAGGGGCAAGATAGATATGACATTTTTTAAATGACAGGTAATCTGTTTAATTCTATTTAATCTAAACTAAATCACCTTATTTCTTAATTGTCTGCAGGCTAGGCAATGCCCACACTTCAAAAATCCCTTTGTACTGGATAAAAAAATTACCTGTATTCATTACTTGATTTTTCTCTTTAACAACTCCTTACTAGTTTGTCCTTAATTTTTGGGGCCCTCTAAAGATTATATTGGGGTTGTAATGGCTTCCCAAGAGCTATAGCTACTCTTGGCCGTTGATTTGTTAGTTCTTCCTTCAGTTCCCCAATAATCATGATAGAATAGATGGGACTTAGTATACAGAGACACAAACAATCCTTTCTTGTTTCAGCAGACGAATAGTTTATTAGTCCAAACAACAGTATATTTATACAGTACATTTATCTTGATAACACAGCACACACAAAGGAAATTTAACGGGATTAGCTGTAACACAATGGTAACTTTAAATGAATTTGGTGCCAGTACCCCTGGCACCAATCACTGCAGCCTATGGTAAGGTAGCGACCAATCACTTTAGAGGGGGCGGGTATTTGTATTCACGGCCGTCCCTTTAAACTCTCGGCCAATCAGGTAGTTCCGGAGGCGCGGACGTAGCGACCAATGAAAATAGAAGCTACGTCCCGCTTCATATATGGTGATCTGAGCGACCAATCCCAGATGTGTCTACCTTGCTTGATTGAAGAAAGTACTCCAGCCGCCGGGCTTAACCTCTATTGTATGCTGCAGCTGGGAATACGTTCCTGGGCAAGTGACCTAGTGATTTTAGCCTCTTAACACCTCTTAATTTAAATTGTTGAGGAAAGATCATGATTTAGTATATATATATACTAAATCATGATCTTTCCTCAGCAAGTGCCATTGACGTTTAATAATTCCCGGTTTTACCTCTTGCTCTGTTATAATATAAATTAAGAGGGATTTTTCTTGATCTGTACATTTTTTTCCGATTCTCATAAATTGACTTTTCAGAATATTTTCAAGCCAAGGGGCATGATTACAGCTATCAGAGAAAACAACTATTTACATCCAAAAAACGAATTAAAGAACGTTTTTAATTTAGGACCTTAAATATAGATTTTTAAAAATCAACCATATCCTTGCTATAAGTATAGGTTAACAGAATTCCCCATTGGTTATTGTGAAGGTTCCTAGAGTCACCCTACCCCTCTGCCTTTGTTGCCCTGACTCCCAAAGTCCCCACAGTTAATGTCATCCAGTAACATGAAACTATTTACTGCGTTATTAATAAACACTTATATTATTGCCTTATTTTATAAAAGTTTGCACACAGCACACTAAGGTCTGAGAGAAAATCTAAATAAAGATAATGTGTGCTCTTTATCTCCCAGACTTAGTGGCGCTGATGTCCTGTTGTACTGTTCCTGTCCCCTTGTGGTGTCCCTTCCTATAAAAGGCAACACTTGTACCATAATAAACAGTTATTCGTTTTGTTGTACCTAAAGACTAGTCTTGCCTGGTTATTTGGGTACCGGATAGTAATATCCCATTACACGTTGCCCCGGCTACACACCAGAGACTCAGAAGCACTGGTAAGTGGGGGGGGCAGACAGGATCCAGGTCCCCTGCAGCACTGAAATAAGACAACCCCAATTATGTCTTATAATCGAGCACATACATTAATTGACCTGTGTAAATATGTTGTTCTCCTAAGGCTGTCATAAGTTGGCATAACTCGGGGTAAATTTGGTACCCATGGCTGTACACCGTGTTTGGAGATAAAATTCATCCTGAGACCAAAAATACCGTATTTGCACGATTATAAGACAAGATTTTTTCAGAGGAAATAGAGGTCTGACTATAAGACTAAGATCCAGATCCCCTGCAGAGCTACAGTGGGCCTGGATCCTCTCTGGTAGCCGGTGGACTTCTGTGTGCTTCTATGACAGAGCACCGGCATCACACGACCTTCCATTGCTCAGTCATAGAAGCCCCGGCAGAAGTACCGTCCAGCAGCAGCGGAGGTTGTCTGCGCGCATCGCTGTGCTCCATTGACTGCCCCCACTGGACACCAGGGAATCTGAAGCATGGGGGACAAGTCTAGGGATGTACTGGTAAGTCGGGGCGGGGGTAAGAGTGGCATATGGGTAGAGCTACAAGAACGAATCGATATAATCGATAATGAAAATCGTTACCAACGAATTTCATTATCAATTAGTTAAATCAATTTTATCGTATATAAGATAAGGGTTTTTCCAGAGAAAATGCCCCTCATCTTATAATCTGACCTCAAATAGAGGTTGGGTAATAACACTAAGATCAAGATCGCCCGCATCAATGCAGGGGACCTCCTCTGCTACTGTCCTCCACTTCCGCCGGGGCTTCTATGATGGAGCACCGGCGTCACATGACCTTCCGGTGCGCAGTCATAGAAGCTCCAGCGAAAGCGCCATCCAGCAGCAGAGGTTTGTCTGTGCGGATCGTGCAGACGTTCACCAGGTGCCCCTACTAGACACCAAGGAATCTGGAGCACGGGGGGTAAGTCAGGGGGGGTGCAGAATGGTATATAGGGCGGTTATAAGGCATATCAGGAGCACAGTTGCATTTAGGGGGTATAAGGTATATTTGGGGGCACGCAGAGTGGCATATTGGGGGTTATAAGGCATATCAGGGGGCACAGTGGCATCGATTAATCGACAAATCGGCCAACTAATCGATTATGAAAATAATTGTTAGTTGCAGCCCTACGTACAGCGTCTATTTTGTGGTAGCGCTGCTATTAATCATATACTCTGGACTCGGAAGATAAAAAGTTTGTTTTTTATATATTAAAATTGTTTTTTGCCTGACCCTCCTTCTCTGCCTACTTTTTCTATTACGGAAGCTTTCACATGAAGAAAAAAACAAAGTCCGTTTGAAGATACTTCAGTACTCCTTGAATGCATATTGCACTATATATATTGTACTTTTTGGTGCCCTCTTTATGAGCCTGCTGGAAGCTTCTTGTAGAGATTATCTCCAGAGGGGTATTTATATGCTATTTTTTATTTTGAGTATTTTTGTTTGCATTTATTTTTACTAAGTGGATGGTATTTTTATAATCTATTTTGTGAGCATTATATAACAAACACAAAAAGCACTGTTAGATGAATAAATTGTCTTTTTCACAGACACAATTTTCTATGGGGATTTTATATTTTTGGCTTCTTATATATAAACAAAGAGGTTAATTTCCTCTAAAAACTACTATTTACTGTTAAAGAAGGATTTACTGTTAAAGTAGGATAATTTAGGCAAACTAAGCCACTGATTATTTAGGGATGTTACTTCTGTTATAGCTAATGAAATGTACAACTGCTTTTCATTTGTCTGTGTTAGAAAAATGGATCAGTGGCTGTCAAAGTTGGTCATATCATAGAAAGTGAAACATAGAAAGTGACGGCAGATAAGAGCCATTGGGGCGATCCAGTCTGCCCAATATAAGCGGCGAATAAATAAAAAAATAAATTAAAAAAATGTTGAAAAATATATTGTACTGAATTTAATTAACTAACTTCATACCAGAGGTACAGCGTTGTACCGTGTTAGCCATAGAAAGACAGAAAGCAAATTTAGTAAAGATTATATTTTTATTGGCTAACTGACTTATAATGGATTGCCAGCTTTCGAGACTGACTCTTCTTCAGGCATATTACCGTACTTACCGGCGTATTACACGCACCGGCGTATAACACGCACCCTCGCCGGAACCGGAAGTGCGGGAGACGCGGCTGCAGATCGTGCAGCACAGAAAGTTATCGGCGTATAACACGCAGGTAGGGTTTAAACTTATTTTTTTAGATATAAAAGTGCGTGTTATACGCCGATAAATACGGTATACATTTGAAGCAGGAATTGCTCATGCATTGATACAGTAACATGCAGATGTTACAGCAAGGTAAAAACATTGTGAATCAAGATTACATTCCTGTAGTGATGTTAAAAGGAAAAGGAAACGCAAATGTGTTAGTATGTTGGTGTAAAATGCAGAATTTAGCCCCAGCTGTCTCTTTTGGTGTAGTAGATTGCCTCAGACTATGGTTCTGTGTGGGGGCACCCGATCAGCAGCTGCAGCCTCCAGGAGTGGTTGGGGAGATCACAGATCTCTGTAACCAGCTCAACAGGGCCCCGTGGTGCCAGCAATGTGATTCACCACGAAGCCCCTAAAGAAACAGTAGCGTATGCATAGGGGAGGGAGCGAGCAGAGAGGCCCCGGTCTTCAGGGGATTGCCGAGGCAGCTGCACAATTGTGCTCTCCCCAACCAGCACTGCTCATCAGGCATCCCCTGTGGGGCACCATCAGCACTGGTCTGGGGAGGAGGTGTCCGATGAGCAGGGCTGGTTGGGCAGATCACAATCCCCCCCTAACCGGGCCAATATTAGGGAATTGATAGACCTCGGTTTCCGTTCTCCCTAATCACTACGCGCCGGCAAATGATGCAGAGCGCCGGGATATGACGTCACCCCGCAGCTCTGCATCAAAGCTGGAGCATAGTGATGAGGGAGCACTAAAGCAGAGGCATGGAGTGACAGACCTCGCGCTCCCACCACAGGATGGAAGATAGAAGATGATGGATGATGAAAGATGAGAAAAGTGAGAGATGGGGAGAAAGGGGTGTGAGGGATGTGTATATGTGTGTTTGTAAGCTGGTGTGTGTGTGTGTATGGGAAGTGTGTGTATGGGAAGTGTAGGTATTTGTGTCTTTGTAAGCTATTGTTTATATGTGTGTGTGTAAAGGCAGGGGAGTGTGAGGGCAGTGTATGTGTATACACGTGTGTATGGACAGCCTTGTGTAGGGGCAGTGTATGTGTGTAAATGGGCAGGTGTGTGTGTTTGTAAGCTGGTGTGTGTATGGGCAGTGTGTGTGTATATACGTATTAATGGGCGTGTGTGTAAGGGCAGTGTATGTGTATATGCGTGTTAATGGGCAGGTATGTACACATACACCTTGCCTTACACACATCTGTCCATAAACACGCATATACACATACACTGCCCTTACACACACCTGTCCATAAACACACATACACGTTGCCTTTACACGTTGCAACGTGTATGTGTGTTTATGGGCAGGTGTGTGTAAGGGCAGTGTATGTGTATATGTGTGTTAATGGGCAGGTGTGTGTAAAGGTAGTGTAAATAAAACCAGAGAAGGTACCATGAACTTTATGGTGTAGGACTGTATGTGATATTGGTACCATGTCTGGTGTGTGTGTTCACAGGTTTCACATCTCTTCCAGTGACAGGGAGAAGTGCCGTTTGTATTTGGTCTGTTTAGGGAGTGTGGGTATGTCTTTCAGATTCTGATCTTTATGTAGTGTTGTTTAAAGGTATTTTGCAATTTGGCATAGGACCCAAGCTGTGGGTTGTATGTGACTACTAATGGAACTCGGTCAATCTTCTTTGGCTCTTTCCATTTAATCTTTTATCAAATTTGGTTTCATACCATTTCATGTCCTTTGAGAAATGGGAGCATGGAATGAGGCTTGGTCGGTGTTGTTCCATTTTGAAGTCCATACACAGCCACTCCAGGGCAAATTCACAGAGTTACTAGTTATGTCTGTAGCCCCAGCTGCCTCTGTGGATATATTGTAGAAAACACTCGCCATGCTCAGAGTATCTTGGCTGGTTGGTTTTTGCCACTAATATAGATTCAGAAAACTGTGTGACAGCCAATAAACGACCAATCTACATACAGACGCCCATGCAACAATTTCTAAATATAGCACTAGTACTATTGAATGTCCAACCCTTTCCCATAGATTTTTTTATATATAATGTTGAAATTAGTTGAATTTTAGCCTGAAACACACTTGACACGAAAGCAGGCATTAATAGGTTGTTGCCATAGAAACTTGTAAAGCATCTGCAAAGACCCTGTGTTTATTTCATAGGAATTAATTTTATGTGGAACAGATTTAACATAAACAGAGTTTAAGATAAAAACTTGAATTTCTTAAAATACTGAAATTCCAATCCAATTTATCTAGCTTTTCAGAATGTAGCTGAAAGCAAGTCCTGTTGCCTTGGTGTTAGAAAAAATGCATGTTTTATGAAGGATAATGGATATTGATGGCTACATAGATACGCCAATAAGATTAAAAGAACTTGTGGTAGTCAGCCAAACTATTATTGAGCCCATATAGAAAGAAATTTAAAGTTCTCACTCATTTTATTGCCATTTGAAGATGAGGGCTTGAGGGTCTCAAAAGCTTATAAATAGTTTTAGATCTTTTTCTATGTTGCCCTAAAGGTTGGCCCATTATTTGACTAAACATTTCATTGGAATCTTAGGGGATATATTTAAAATATGGAAACAGTGTAAACACACAAAAACCATGAGTAAGGTGACCAGCTATAAAAGCTGTGATTGGCCACCAATAATCAATTATGCAAACTGAAATCCCTCCATAAGAATTCATATACTGTCAAGGGGTAATAGGTTAATAACTAATGTTCTTGTTTCTGTTGTAATAAGATTGTGGTTACTATTTTGTATATCATGTGAATTGTGGAAAAAAAAACAAAATGGCAAAAAAGTTTCTGTCAAATTCTTTGTAAATGGGGACTTAACATTTTCATTATAGATTTGTAAGACAACTATTTTATGTAATGAAATATTAACCTGTAATGAGGAGCTTCTTGTTTCCCATATTGAGGTATATATTTGGTTATTAATCAAATATAAACTTTCGTGTCTGTATGGTGTAAATGATTCCTTAAGATAACTCAGTGGGTAAATGGATAAACGTAAGTAAAACATGTAACCCAAAATCTTAAAATCACAGCAACACGGGCAAATTGTCCTTCTATGCCTTGATAAATGTTCCCCTGATAAAAAGCCTACTAAAGTGAACTTTACCAGTATGAAGGACTGAGGTAATACATGCATACGCGGAGCAACATCAAGCAGCTAAAACGTTCAACTCTCCTGCAGACAAAATGCATAGTTATAAGATCACAAAAGCAACTTTTTAGTTTCAACAAACTGAGATTTATAATTTGCACAAGCTGTTTATAACAAAATAACAAAAGCAGTATTAATAACTACTTGACACTAAATAAATATTTTCAGGACTGTGTCTGCTGGTTACTTAGTGGATAAGTAACCACCACAGTGATTAGTTTATGCACTCACCTGTCCTGTTATAAACCACACACATGCAACCTAAGTTAAAATCCCTTTCACACATAACCACAATCCTTTGTATCCCAGTATAGGCTAACATTGGACTAGTAACATTCACCTGGAAATGGAAATGTTGTGGAAAGCCTTCCCAGAAGAGTGGAAGCGGCAAGGAGGGGGGTTCAACTACATTATTAATTATTATTTAAAATGCTATTTCATAAAAGTCCCCATTGTAATGTGCGGGACTGTTTTCTTAATCCCGCTTCCACCAACAGAATGTCTGACCATTACCACCCGCTCCTGCAACATGTGTTCCCCTCCCACAAACATCATTCACTAACATTCATATACTCATTCATTCCCTCATTCAGATATTCATTTCCTTAATCACACATACTTCTTCATACAAACTCCCCCTTACCTGAACGGCAGATTTCTCGCGCATTCTCCCTTTGCGTTATCGCACACAGCGTCATATGACGTGAAGTAAATTCACATGACTTAGCTGGGTTCCTGGGCGGAACACGAGAAGAGACCCTGTGTGCGACCAACGTGAAGGCAGCGGGAGTTCGTGGGTTTACTGGGACCCGCAGGTACATTGTCTGACCGCCCACTCCCGCAACACCCCAAGAACCGCCCGCACCTGCAAGTTCCCAATGCAAAGTCCCGATACTCTTGTCCATATAGCATATATCGTTGAAGAGGAATTCTATTCCAATATGCTATTTTTCTTTATGAGAGTACTTACAAAAGCCAAGTCATTATAATCACAATTGAAAAAAAGTGGAAATATTTAAATATTTCTTTTACATATGTATTTTATACATATTTTAACTTTAAAATAACTTTGCAAACTGGTGCTTAATTCAGATTGATTGCATAGTGTAATTTGGTTTCTACTTAGCCAACCACTAAAAAACATTCCAAATCCAATTTGCCACTGAATTGCAAAATTGCTTATATTTAGCCTTGTCTAGAATTCACCCATTGATCATAACACAGGATTGACTCGCCATGGTTCTTATTGCATGCCACTTAAGTAAAGAAACATCTGAAAGTGTATCGTTTCAGCAAACAATAAATGGATGTTTGTTTTCTTTCTGATTTTAGATTGTTTCCTCGCTATGCCTTGTGTGATCAGATAAGGAGCATAATTATTTATTTTAACTTTGAGACAGTCCTTCTGTGCATCAAGTAGCATTAATCAGATCTTTGCTGTCTGTCAAAGAGACCAGCATGTCATTGCCCAGGGTTTAGGTTCTTTTTATTATGCCTACTAGCTGTACATCATTTATGCATGCATAATCCTGAGAATGTTTAATACATTTTTCAACCCTGTAAATCAAGTCATGCACCTGTGATTCAATGCAAAAACCATCTGTATTCAGTTTTTTTCCACATGTATTTATGAAATTAAAACGCTCTTCATATAGATGTACTGAATTATTTCTTACATATTATGCATTATGCATTATGTTCAGTTCCTGATACATGTATATGTAGAGACATGTGTATGTAAAGAAAACTAATCTGTCACACTAGAAAAAATACCAATGTTACAAATATGAGAGGCCCTTCTTGGTTTTGACTACTCTTGCCTCGATAAAGACATTTGCATGTTTAAAAGTTTGTAATTTTTCAGTGCGAAAGCAGGAACCTTCTATTGGTTGCTATAGTCTTGAGACCACTTTCCTAAATTTATACCAGAATTGCTTTTTTTCACTAGATGTAATGCAAACAATGACTACTGCTGTAATTGTACCAATTCTGTTAACCTACGTAGATTCGAACACAATAATGAAAATCCCTTTGCCTGATGACTAGTAGCAGAACAATGGGACTCCCACATGTACTATGCTTCTATACACCATAAATAAAGCACATCCTGACCTTGGTGTTTCTGGTCAGCAACTAAAAATATGAATTCCTTTACATAAAAAATTATATTTATATAGTTGATTTTTTTTAAAATGACACTTAAAACTTTTTTTTTTTTTAAAAAAAAATTTTAAATAGGAAAGAGATTATTGGTGAACACAAAAAAGTGAATATGCTTAGTAAAATGAGCTAGGAACACAGAAATTAGGTCTCCAGAAAATTTGGAATAGTCACATAACACCTTGAATTTTTTTTCCCAAAGTATATTTTGGGAAGAAGAAGAAAAAAAAAAGAAGTTTCCACTTTTAAAGAAAGTTTGGTATTGTATAGGCAGTTTCATTACAACCAAGTCACTTACATCCAAAGGATCATGCTCAGACAGAAAAAGTAAAAAAAAGTTCTAGATGTCCTAAACGTTTTTTGATACGCTGTACAATATTGGTTTCCAAACGGAGTTCATTCTGTGAAAAGCAGGTCAAACTGGACTATTTATTGTCTAATAGCTGGCTCATTTGATGGCGTTTGTTCTGGAGGCATGTTCATGGTTCTTGGAAGTATGGATTTTGGAGGCCCAGCCGAGCACTCCATTTCCCCAGACTGACTTTCATAGGCACTATCTACCTTGGCATCTAAAAGGTAAGAAAATATAATCAGTTTAAAAATCGTATATTTGTTAAATACATTTTCTCATGTAAGATTCCTAATCTGTTGCTGTTCAGTACTCTAAGAAAATGTAAAAAAAAACCCTTCACTATACTCATACCACTAAAAAAACAGGTTTCATAATTCTCAGGTGTATTCATTAACCCTATAAAACTGTTCCAAATGGGATGCACACCTACATAGGGAAAAAGAGATATTTGACAAAAAATAGTGTAACTCTGTATGCAAATTAGGGCTGCAACAACTAATCGATAAAATCGATAATAATCGATATGAAATTCGTTGGCATTATCGATTAGTTGAATCTGGAATCTGGAAAATACCCCTCATTATATAATCCGTTTCAGTGACTCACAGCAGCAGCTCTTACTTACCAGTCCCTCCCTGTAATCACTGTGACAACTGGCCCCGCCCCTTCCTTCTCCAGGCCAGAACCACATGGCTGTGACACTCAACTAACTGTAAGTATAACATTACTATTTGGGCTACTGAAAGTT
>VKOC01046733.1:0-100408 GCA_009364415.1 Spea multiplicata | reverse complement strand
ATATAATATTGTTGTTGGGGGGTTTTGTCCAATTTTGGTGTGTTATTTTTAATAAAGTGGGGTTTTTTAAAGGGGGGGTCATTTTCAGTTTCGGTCAAGTGATAGCTGAATTTTCGGTCCAGAATTTTCATTTCGGTGCATCCCTATATACTAAGCCAGACACTGAAGCAGTAGGCCTACACCACATCAATGTTTGGCTTAGTATATAGTGATAGGGGTTATGCTACATTTTTGGCAATGTCTGGCTCAATGTATAGTGATAGGTGTTGTGCTGTGCCTCAGTATATAGTGACAGGTGTTATGCTGTACCCCTGTCAATGGTATGCAGTTTTTCCCAATAAAAAAAATAGTAATATATATATTGACCCTTTATGCAGCCCGGAGCCCCCGCTCATGATTCACTCATAATTAATTTTTGCGGTGAGAATTTCACCTTTAGAATAGACCATGGAGTCAAAAGGGTTGGAAATATATAGCTCCACCCCCTTGCAATGTGATTTTTTTTCAGCTCCACCAACTTTATATGGACTGTAGAAGCATATTGTGCGCACAAAATTTTGGCTCCGGGAAAAATTTTGCACAACAGAAATTTTCTGCGCACATCACCCAAGAAAAATTAGAGGGAACATTGCTCACGAAGTGAAAGATTTTTTTAATTGCCACACAAAGGGGTTTGTATACCTGTTGATGTGTGACTGTGGAACCAGATACGTAGGCAAAACCTTTAGGATGTTTAAAGCCCATATCATGGAAGATGTGAACTAAGTAAAATATTCCAGGGACACCCCCATCTCAAGACATTTAAAAGCATATCATGAAGGAAAGGCTCGGTCCCTATGTTTTTGCAGGCTAGAATCTAGAATCTGTTAAACGGGGTCAGAGTGTTATGGTCTAGCTGCTTTTCTGCTCAATTGCTGGAGGCAGCCTGGCTGGGTTGCCATGGCTACACTCCTGTCACTCCTGTGACTCAGTCCATTGTCCAGCCCACAGCCAGCCCCTTTTGGCTATTTAAGCAGCTAAACTTTACTTCCTCCTTGCTCTTGTGTTGTTTCTGGTGGCAAGTGCTATCTCTGTGTTCCTGAATACCTGTGTATGACCTGGCTTTCTCTGACTTCCCTCCTGATTCCTGGCTTGTTCCTGACTTCGCTGATCTCTGTATTCCTGACCCCGGCTTGTCTTGTCTTTTGGTATATGCTTTTGGATCACGATTTGGCTTTGCTCACTATTGTCATTACAATAAAGGTGATTGCATTTTACATTTTGTGTCCATCTGGTTCCTGGTCCCTAACACAGAGGAAAGGGAATGGGGATAAACGCTTAAGCCAAAAAAATGCTTATTGGATATACAAATTGGGGACACTGAGCCCACAAGGGCTTAATGAAGGATTTACCTATACTCCTTTTCTTTCGGACTAAATAAGTTACTGCCATTTTATACTTTCTTAATATGTAAATATGTACACATTACTATCACTTATTTATTATTTTATTACCTTACTCTAGCTTTGCTAACAATATTAGCACCTTCCTTCCCTTCAATGCCATTTAGATGGGCCAATATAGCCCATGCTGGCTTATATCTAACTAGCAGGCATCTGTAGGCATCAGCACTCCCCAATACACTGTATAGTACCCTATATATTCTTAATCCAGCAGTTAACACTCAGTCAAGTTAACGGTATTTATACTACTGTTCCCTGTTGGAATACCACAAACTGTCATATAGGTTTATGAAAACCTAGCCAGTTCTAAGGGATATCCTGGTATTGGGCACCCGTTTAAGTTCAAGGTTAAACCGTACATTGTCCCTTATCTTACATATATTGAATTAACTGCTTTACTAAAGTAAAATATCACTATTAAGGATCTAAGCAAAGCTTCTATAAACATTACCTATTCTGACTTTATGTCACCAGAACTATTCTGACACTATGGCACAGTCAAGTTGCCTGTAGGTGTAATTCTGGACATTGTATCGATATGCCTAATAAAATAAGCCTTTGCTGATTTATATCCTGGTAATTTATGCTTTGACCACTGTGTAACATTGGCACTGTTGCGCACTTTGACACTTTTTGGATTTTATAGGGATCCGTAGCCACTATTAAGCCAGTACTGATCATTTGGGACTCGGTAATAAGGTGAAGGTGCAGGCAATCATAATCAACTAGAGGGAGGTATACCATTGGATGAGACTGATTTATGGGAGGCTATTTCCATAAGGCATTTGCCTTTATATTCTCCTCTGGCTCTCATTCTCATTTAGTCTCCTGATGAAGGTGCACACCATAGCACTGAAATGTGTGTCAGGTTTATTGGGGATGGGCACACTCACTTTTGGATCATGATTTAGCACCTGACTGCACGGGCCATGTTGTGCCAAGGAAATAGTTGGTTTTAACAATTATTTTTCCTTTCTTATTTTACCTTAGCTAATATTGAGTAGTGTTAGTAGCTAGACTGCTGCCAGTAGGTGTATATTTGAAAGGTGGTAACCTCCAGCACAATGTTGCGTAGTTCTTACCAGCACTACTACTCCTAGCAATGCTGTTAGGCATTCAGGATTAACCCTATATTCCATACTTGAGCTTAGAACCATTTACTCTGATTAGTAGGGCTTGTCCCATATCAATAATTCAGGCAAGATTCCTTTCTTTTGATTCTTTAAATAGTGGATACTCTTATTTTTTTTCCATACTTTTGACACTCCCTCATAGCACATCTTTGCAGACAAGAGGGTGCAATTAACCCCTTAACGACAATCCACGTACATGTACGGGGTTGCCGTTAAATAGCTGCATCGAAAATGCTGCGATTGGCGGCTTTGCAGCATCCACGGAAGCCTCACAAGTGAGGCTGACCGTGGATCCGGGGAGGAAAGCCCTCCCCGGAAGAAAAATGGCCACCGCACCGATCATCAAAGATCGTGGCGGCGCCCGGCTAAAATAGCTTAGGAAGCGATCGGAATCGCTTCCTAAGCATAAACTGTGTTGCTGACATGCCTCGAAATCGAGGCATATCAGCAACACTGCCCCCCTACCCCGATCACCTTGTGACTGCTCCGAAGAGCAACCACAAGTGCCATCCTTGGCATCAACAATAGAAATCTGAAAGAGTTCACAGAGGGTCTATCCAGACCCTCTTGAGAACTCTCAAGCTCCTCCTGCAGGTTGAATGCAGGTACTGCATCCAACCATGCAAGGTCAATGGAGCCCAGCTCACTAATCAGTGATGAGTAAAAAAAAATTACAAAAAATGTAAAAAAAAAATTACAAAAATTATTGTTCAAAAATGTAAAAAAAATGTTAAAAAAAATATGGTAACATGTAAAAACTCCACTGTCACCAAAAAAAAAAGTTTTTCAATAAGCAAGTCCTACAATTCTTTCTTCACAAAAATTCCAGCATGAAAAGAGTTAAAACATTGGCATTATGAAATATATGATTTGATGGGCTAAATTGCATTGGCCCGGGATCAAAGATGTCCCAAATATGGGACATGGGGGCAGTAGGATCAGATGTCTAAATGGCAATGGCAATGGGGGGTATCACTGCGCTCAGGAGATGTTACTGAACACATACTGGGGTGTTGTTTATGCACCACGGTATATATTTATTATTATTTCTTCCTTTTCATCTGTATATACTTACACTAGCATTCGGGACCTTGTTTTTGATATTCAGGGTTCACAATATTTACATGTATTCTATGCTAATTAAGGGTTATTCCCCTTTCAAAAGCTAGTGCTGGAAGTGACTGTCTGTTGCTCTGTTTCCACGGGCGTTGTCCTTGCAAAAGGAAGCCCGAGCTAAGAGAGTGATATCTCTTCTATAAATGAAAATAAACTTTTTTATTTAACTTTTTCCACTTACATTGTGTGAAGAGGGGGAAACATTATTTGCTCTCCCCCTGCACTGATCACACTGTGATCACCAAGCAAGTCTGCATAGACTTGATTTGGAGATTGTAATGGAGTGTGATCGGCCAGTAGGGAAAGCGATTAGATATCCCAGCAGCAGGGTGCAGGGGATCTTCTGTCCTCATGTAATCTTCTAGGTTGAACTTTGGTGCCCTCTTGTCTAGCTTAATTGCAAGGTATGAAACATCTGCACCCTATAACTTACTAGGCCTCATTTGAAAAAAACTTGCTTGAAAATGTAGCTGCATTGGCCTCATCCGTAGTGGACTCTTTATAACTGGACAGATAAGCGTTAAACTGGAAAGAAATGCAACACCATCTCCCTCTTCCCCCTCAGCCACTGACTTACTGATTGTAAGTTTGCAAGAGCAAGGTCCTCTTCTCCCTTTGTACTTGTTTGTTGTGTATGATTTTAAATTACCGTATTTGCTCAATTATAGGACGACCCTGATTATAAGATGACCCCCCCAAATCTGAATATTAATTTAGGAAAAAAAGCCTGAATATAAGACGACCCTATAGGAAAAAAGTTTACCAGTAAATGTTAATTCATGTAAACTATTTTTTTTAAATAAAAGCTATGATTGAGAAAATATTTAGTTTTTTCCTTTTTTTACAACCTGCCCCCCAGAAATGCCTTATACACCCTATATGACACTGTGCCCCATGATATGCCTTTTGACCCCATATGTGCCACTCTGCCTCCAGGATTGCCTTATACCCCTATATCCCACTCTGGCATTTAGGGGGTTAAAAGGCATATTAGGAGCAGAGTGGCATATAGGGAAGTATAAGGCATTTCAGGAGGCAGAGTGGCATATAGAGGGTTAAAAGGCATTTCTGGAGGCAGAGCGGCATTAAGGGGGTTAAAAGGCATTTCACAGAGCACTCTACCTCCAGAAATGCCTTATGCCCCCCGTTTAACACTCCCTCCTCCAAACTTACCGGTGCTTCTGAGTCCCCGGTGCTTAGTCTGGACAGCATGTAGAGCTTAAGCGATTCGCGTAGACAACTTCCGCTGCATCTGGATCTTAGTCTCATAGTCAGACCTATTTGAGGTCTGATTATAAGACAACCTCGATTATAAGACGAGGGGTATTTTTCAGAGCATTTGCTCTGGGAAAAAACCTCGTCTTATGATCGAGCAAATACGGTATTCCTTTGGCACTATATAAAAGCAATGTAATGTCAGAAGATGTGTTTAGCAGAGTATGCATCCTCCATGGAAAATAATTGGGGGACAGGGAAAGGGTAAAATGCATATGGGGATATTCTTAACCCATCCCAATGCATTTGCAATGTAGAGCATACAGAAACTGAAATAGCACCACATATATATATATATATATATATATATATAATACCTCAACTGCATAGAGAAGAGTAGCACTCCCTTGTTAAGTGTCTTGGAATATAAACCATACCATGCTTAATTTTTACACATATCTGTTTATGGGTATTTCCTAACACTTTTTGATGCTATATATTTACATTTTTCTTGGTCCATGACTGCTTAGGCCTATAGCCCGAAGCAAATACCCACCCAATACCCGAAATAAGAAACAAGACACAATTGTAGTGGGTAGGGCATAGGCCACAGCTTTATTACATTCCCCCCCTTTATTGACCAGCAGAACATAAACCAATAAATGACATAATTATACACTTAAACGACCCGCCAGCTACCGAACCTTTTGGGCCCGATAGGCGGTTATTGTACCACTTGCACCAAGAGTCCTAGTCCATCCGATGCCATCAGCCGTCTTCAGGACACGCCTCCCCAAGCCCGTAGGGCAAATTCCAGATAACAAAGTCATAAGCGCTGGCCAGGGGGGGAACAACACCGCTGCTGTGACAATAAAAACAGAGAGACAGAAAACAGGAAAAAACAACCTGACCTGACAGATAAAATACGGGGTGGGAGGGCGGGACAATCACAGGTGCTGTGGCAGCTTCAGGAAGGCAAAGAGGACTGTAACCCTTAGGAACAGCCAAAAAGGATAGGGGACACTGACAAGCCATTAGTCCTTAGCGGTCCAGGGGGCCCCTTTGCCTTTCTCTTTATTTTAAATTGCTCATTACTCTTATTGTTAGTAACAAAAATCATAGAATCTTTACATATTACATATAAATTTAAATCTGAAAAACCACGGACTAGCTATTACACCAGAAAAAGCCGGCATATCTATAAAAACTGAACAGAAATAAACTGCACTTCTTATTCAAACATGGAAAGAGTGGATCTCATTAATGAATGTCAGAGATCACATATTAAGATAAGGATTATGCATGGCATTCAGCCACAGATTTAAAATTAATCCTCTCAAGAAATTTCAGTCTGTGTAAAACAGCATAAAACTGAACCTTTACGGTACTAGGGCACACCTTTACCAGATATTAAAAATAATCAAGATATATCAATGATCTGAATGTGAATGCAGGATAAATACAACCTGATAGAGTGTGTTTACATATGAACGTAGTCTGGAAAAGGGTCTCAAGTCTAAATCTATGCAGCCCATTGAAGTAAATGGAGGATGCAATACATGCTTTTAATATTGGGGAGTGATGTTGCACAGCACCAGAGGCATAACTAAAGGGGTCGCAGTGGTTGCAACTTGTTTCTGTCTCCCTCCATACCACTTCAAAATTGTTCAGAAAGGGCCCTAACTAACTGGGCCACGCCAGCGATATCATAATGAAATCACTTTTTTATTTATTTTATTATATTTAGTGGTAAAAGAATTAACACCTTGCTCTACACAGCCTACCTTACCACGAAAAATAAACCTACCATGCATGGAGCCGATCCTGTATCTCCTCTCAATGCCTCACATCTTTAACGTCAATTATAACAGAGGATGTAATGCATCCTTGATTTCTCTAAGGCGGCTGGTGCTTGAGAGTATATAAACACTCTCCCATCCAACTACAATATGATTTGGAACATATAGTTTTCTTTTTCAGCGCAAATTTAAAACAAATGAGAAGTGTCATATCAAAAACACTCATTTTCCTATGTAAAACAACTAGTAATACTGATTTTGATAAATACCCATTAAAGCTTCTTTAATAGTGAAAATATATAAATCAGCGGTCGAGACTTGAGCTCCAATCTTTTTACATTTTTAAATAATACTTATTTACAGTTATTCTTATCACATTTTTATATAACAGCAAGGATGTATTCCTATTAGGTTTGCATGTTACATAGAGGCCCAGGGTTACGACAGGTACACCGTCTATGAAAGTGAAGACGCAAAATCAGTGACAATGGACACTACTAAATATATTAGACAGTAGCAGATGGCTGGCACCTTTGGGGCCCCCAAGGCATTTGTACTTCTTGGTAATTAATACATGCATTAGCAACCACACTCGCACTAATATTCACTCTAACACACATATGCACATATACATTCACACTAAAATAATAAACTCCATCACCTCACACCCTTACTTTGCCTGGGACCTTTCTTTGTAGTTACTTATATGCTGTACTACAAAGAGGACTTTCCATTTAGGATCAGTGCTGTTTAAAAAAAAAATTGGACTGGCCGGGGGGTGTCTCGTATCGCCTGCCTATTAGACAGCTCATCTCATTTCTCATAGAGAAATAGATTCTCTACGCGCTGTGTCAATTCAAATCCTGTGTACGCATTTTATAGATTACTGAAAAATTCGAAATACATGTCAGCTTTTTTAACACAATTAAATAGATGCTAATATACTGGCTAATTTGGTAACTATTTATAAAAAGCACCAGTTACAAAAACATACAAAACATAACATTTTGTATTGTTCAACACTCAGGTAAAAAGAGTAGAACTTTTGAATATACTGTGTTTGGTATTTTAAATAAGCTAATTTTAGAGACAAAATGTGTTATTTAAATGAGCTTCTTTCATAAAGAAAACCATTAAATGACTTCTAATTTGAGCTGCATGAAAAACAGGTTTGAGATATCCTGCTGAATAGTTTTAGTATGTCTAGATCGAATCGTGTTGTTAGATAACAAGTTGTCATGGAAACTTTGACTTTTTCTAAGTGCTCTGACTTCAAGACAAGTCTGTAATTTTAAAGTTCAAGTGAACTTTTTATGCAATATTTGAAAGTTTCATGATAAAAATGTTTACCAGAGAACTTAACTATTTTAAAGCCAGAAAGGTGAGCAACACTTACTCTGAACAAACAGCTAGTTCTACTTAATTTATATCTTAATTTCAACATGTACTCTTAATAAATGTATCTAGAATTTGTAATGTTTTTGTGTTTTAATTGTAAATATAAAGATAATTACATATTATAAACAGGCAACTTTAAAGGGAAAAGCCTGGTATTTTAATATTAATTACAGAATTGGATGTAAACAGACAGAACTTGACGGCAGATAAGAACCATCCGGCCCATCTAGTCCATTTTTTCCTGATGTAAACACTCAAACTTTAATCTGACAAAATATAAATTGGAATATGTAAACTCATTGCTTTTTATTTATCTTCTCTCAGACCAGCAATAGGGTGACAACAGCGTTCAATCTATAATGCACAATGTTTTGTAATCCAATGGAAACAGACACAAAATAAATCCAAGCAGCAGGACAGGTGTTGATATATCAAGTGTTTCAAAATGTATTTTTCATGTTAACATGTAGACAGTCATACCCTCCTGTAGATTTACGCGTAGATTTAGTATAGCCAAATGCCTATCCCATACATTTTCGAAATCCCTCATTGTATTAACTGCATTATTCCACTAACAAGTTTGACACAACTCTACTCCATGTACAATTATCAGTTTCAAACATATTTTTAGAAATTAAAACACTACAAAAGCTACTCTTTGCAAGTCTAAAATAGCCCGCTTTTCATATACTGTAGTCGGTGGTGCATGGAAAGAGTTATACATTTTAAATTGGCTGAGTTCATAGAACATGGGGTGAAGGATTACCAAATGGTAAAATTCTGAATTGAAAAATGCACACCTTCACCTTTTATGCCCCCAAACAACCCAACAAACCCATGCATGGGTGGTATCACTGTACTCAAAGGATTTTACTAAACACATATTGGGGTGTTGTTTGGCTGTGACATATACCAGGAGCTGTAAATTCATACCTGAATTACAATCTGTGTGGGGGAAAAAACACACACTACCACAACCTTTATCTGATGGTAGAATGAGTGCATGGATAGATTTAAAATACTAGCATTTGAACTTTCTAGTTTAAAAAAAATATATGGTTTGATGGGGTAAACTGAATTGGCCGGTTACAAAGATGTCCCAAAAAGGCCATGCGTAGAGGATTAGACGATCAAAAAATGTTTTTGAAATAGCAAAACGTTACTTGTACTTATTGCCCTATAACTTGTATTGATTTGTCTTTCTGGTTCTGACCAGGCTTGTCTGCCTGAGGGCTCCCTGCCGTGTGTCCGGTGCCCTACCATGAGGGCTCCCTGCCGTGTCAGTGTGCCCTGTCCAAGGGCTTTCAAACCATGTGCCCTGCCTGAGGGCTTTCCAGCCGTATTGCCAGTCAACACCTATCCTGTCCTTCCACTTACCAGTCTTGTCAGCTTACTCCAATACAGACTGTCTCAAAATAATATCCAGCCTTCAGTGTGTTTCTTTTTGCGTGTCTGTACCTTCCTACCTTTCAATATGCATCATGGGGTACAAACAGAGCCTCTGGTATACCCTGCAACTGGGCTCCTAATCGATCTACTTACCTGAGCCCTGACAATTACTTGACCTCAGAAGCAGGAAAAGTAATTAACAGCTGTGTCAGGAGAAGATCATACTTGCCTAGAGAAAATATCAAAGTTCTGTTACAAGACCTGAGAGAACAGATCAAGGACAATATTCAGGCTCTAACAAAAGAACTCCAGGAATGGGGCAAATGCAACAAAATAGAACTGAAAATAGATGAGTTCACAATGCACTAGCAGTCAAACACACAGCACTACACCTAGAGGTTCAAGACTGAAAAGGAAAACTAATGGGTATGGGGGACTAGTGCCTCAGGGATATATCATAAGACTTTAGAGGTAAAAGGGGATTTGCAAGCTGAAGGCAGATCTTTTGATTGGCAGGATTCACCAAATTTCAAAGCGGAAAACGATTCCTAAGGATAGCCCAAGAGATGTAATACTGAGGATTAATTTCTTTCACAATAAGGAAGAAATATGGAAAGCCAGCAGACAAGCACCATTTGATCAAATCCTAATATATAGAAACACAGAACATGCCAAGATTAACCAGATCCTGAATATGCCTTATTGATATCACTATAATCAAAATACTGGAAGAAGGCACAAATTCAGATTTCCAAAGGATGAAGACATCACCTCCCTATAGATTAGTCCAGGAATGGATAACAGTCCAAAGACATGATGCCAAACAAGCTCCAAAGAATATCAGATCCCTACAAAATATCCCTAACATACAAAAACAGAATAAGGGAATATTTAGTGTGCTCCTCATATCCTAAGCAATATTTGTTTTTATAAAACTGGGCCTTATCCTTTCTTCCCCTTTCTCCCGTCATGTTAATAGGCAACCCAGCTTCTGATTTATTGCATGTTCATTTGTTGTATTACATAAACTGTTGCTACTATGCAATAAATGTATTTTGTAAAGGTGTTCTAACAAGTATATGTGTTCTTCCCTATCCCTCTTTTGTTCTCTACCCCCTTTTAACCTTTGAAAATGACAATAAATATGTACAGTATATTAGTGTGTGAATCCTAAAGAAATAGACACGCTATAATAGGACTGATATCCTGGTTTGATCATACTCTTATAACAGCCTCTATACCAATAGATTATCCAAATAATCAGGCCACTGGGGGTTCCTTGAAACCTTACTACACATGGAAGCTTTTAGGCCTACAGTAGAATACAGGTCCTCCTCTTTAATATAGCAGATGCAATATTATTCGATAACAAACAACAATACAGGTTCAACTAAAAAGGTCCACTTCCTACTTATATATCTATAAAAAAAACTAGGGAATCTATTCTCTGTGTCCTTAACACAACTTTCCAAAGCTCTGGAATAACATTAGAAGCAACCTACAAGAGTGGTCCAAGATCGAAATTTCATGGACATGCAGAATAGAAATGGTAAAGGTGATGGTCGCCCTTCATTTCTTATGCCTATTTCCCACCCTACTATTTTCAAATCAGAGAAGCAGACCTGTACAGTTTACTAAAGTACATATAGAAACCTGTGTAGATGGTACCTCGTTCCAGCAAGATTGAAAAAATGTCAATACTGCTGCAAACTGTTACAGTGCATTACATTTGTTTAATTCATAAGTTTGTTTCTGGTGATTTATATGAATGATCCAATGCTGTCCCTTAGGTTCATAAAATGAACATATGAATGAGATGAATGTATAACACTAACAGTTAGCAGCAGCATTGACATAACAACATTCTGTCACGTTCTGCCCAGGCTGCGGAGCTGCATATCTGTCTTGCTTTAGTTTCCTTGTTTTGCTTCGATCCATTCCTGGATTTCCTTTTGCTTTGTTCTGATCTTCCATTCCTTGCTTCTGCTTCAGCTCTTTGCTTCACCTCTGTTTCCTTTATAAGGTGTGCCCCACCCATGTGTTCTGTTTGTCTCAGTCTTTAGTCTAAAGGTATGTCTCAGTGCTATGTGTTTGGTTTACATGTTTGTTTCGTACCACTGTCAGCAGGGATTAGCGTTAGGACCCACCGTCATTGGAGTACTTTGGCGTAGTGGTGGGCTAAGCATACTATGGCCATATCATGTGACGGAATCTCCAATTGTTATCAATCAGTCTTAGGCTAGTTTCTGTATTCATGTTTGTGTGTCTCTTATGTACCTTTGTCCTTCTCCCTTGTATCATCTGAGGATTCTGGTTCCTCACTCCTTCTTCCCTGTCCTTTGTTGTTCCCTGTATTATGCATATCTTGTCTAGTAATGTTTATCCCTTGTCTGGTTCACTGTAGTGCCCTGTAACATGTATGTCTTGTCTGGTTATGTTTCGTGCCTGGTCTCCATGTCCCTTGCTCGTTATGTTTCTGCTATACCCTCTGCTTAGCTTCCATACTCCCAGCCTGCAGCATCCTGCACGTGATTCAAGTGATATGCTTCATGCCTGCTCCAGGATGCCTGCAGGATATATCTTCATTTCATTCTGCACTTCATCCGCTGCCATATCAGGGCGCTGGTGTTTGGCTGCACAACCCTAGGTGCTCATCACCTGGGTGAGTGTGGGCACCCTGCAACCAGGCCCTGTCCAAACTCCACTACTGCACTGTGACTCCTGCATACAATCTTCGGGCGCGCTGGGTCCTTTCAGTCATCTGTTTGGACCCAGTCCGTGACACATTCACACTAAAGAATGAATGGGAAAGGGCAGTGGCTCTTTATTGGCTAATACCAGACGACCCCCCTGCCGGCCACCAATAGAGTCACTCTAACAGACCTTTAAAACATGGTGCCAAAGCTGGGTTTTCTGCTTAGTGATTCCTTGCCCTGATGAAGCCGAGGTGTATCTCGGCAAACAAACATTGCGTTAGAGTGTTAGGGATTTATTTTTCTCATGCTATTAGTTTTTTTGAGGTTTGAATGCTAGGGATTTATTATTCTCACACTATTAGCTTATTCTCCCTTGTGGATTCCAATATTAATGCCTGCTATACTATGGAAGACTTAACATAGGCTACAGACAGTGAGTTGTATGGGGGGAAGGGAGACTATCTTGGGGATATTAAGGGATTTTGTCTTAACTATTATGCTTGCCTAGTATATATACGAACACAAAGTAATGAAGATTCTTCGTGTTGTCTGTCTTCATGTACATTTATCCGCCACCATATTAGTTTGTTCGTTATTCAGTTCGACAAACAAAAACGCAACATTCATGTTCATTTACATGTTCTCCCAAATACGAATGCACAAGTTTACTTATTATTAAAACACTTGTGGGATGAGACCTTCAAAATCCAGAAGGACGCAAATTTCCAACTCGGTTTATGTCCGGAGGCTGGTCTGTTGGACATGTTTCCAGCCTAACTTGCCACCCGCCCAACAAATTAAATATATGCATATAACTACTGCAGCAGAGAATCTCGTCACCAGACATTGGAAATCAACTGGGTAATCAGAATTGATTAAGCTGGTGGAATCTAAACATGGGGGTACTGAATGGAGTGGAAGATAAAATAGGCTTCCAAAACCTCCTGACTCGCAAACCCATTACAAACTCATTTGTATCTGATCCCATTTCGGGTCACCTCATTCTTTTCGCTTTCCTTTGTTATGGAATAATTTACCTTTTTGTTATGACATACCATCATATTTGATATTTTTGTATAGTACTTAGTTGATGTAAAGTAAATTCTGCTAGGAATCTCAGATGCCAGTAAATTTGAATGTTTAGTTATACCTTCCCCCTGCACCAATTGGATAAGTTATAGGGCTGCACAACTCTAGTCCTCAAGAGCCATAAACAATTTAGGAATTATTTAATGAATTGCTAAATGAATTTTAATTGCACATTTGAATTTAATGAACTATCATTAAGTATGTCTTATACAGGGCCATACAAGATATTTTGTAATGTAAAGTGATAAAATTCTTTAGTGAATAAACATTATAGTGTCATAGTGAGACATATAGGAGTCTACAAAGCATTTCCTTATGAAAATAATTGCATTGTGAGTTTGTCACCTACACATATTTAGAAGCACTTTTAGACCTACTTATACCTTGTTCTTTATGCATAGTATAATTGCTTTGGAGATATTTGGCTGTTATATAATAATTCCAATGTCTTAATAGGCCAATTCTAAGTTATTATCAAATATTGCATAATAGGTTGAAATTCTTGAAAAGCAACACATTCAACACATGTGCCCTGGAAAAATGGCTGATGTGGTCACCTTAAATAAACAACCACTCAAATTATTATTATTTTTTTTTTACTAACCTTCATGAGTAAGAAAGGTGATAAGATAGCAGCAGCAGCAGCAGTAGTACTAGGCAAATGGGTAGACACTGGTAGATACACATATCCAGCCTCATTGTACAGGACCCCGAATTTCCCCTAAAAGTGGAAACATATTTAAAGAGTTCATTTCTTAGAGTAAGTAAGGAGATGGAGACACAGCAGCAAAAGAGGCAGCACTAGCAGACAGGCACATTCAGCCATATGGTACTGAATTTCCCCCAATATTAGAAAACCAAACCACAAGAGTAAGGAAGAAATAGAGGAGCGGAAATAGTAGAGGCATGTGGCACTGGCAAATAGGCAGATGCAGATCCTTTTGGGTAGGACTATTTGAAAAAATAAAAAAATGACCCCCCAGAGTAAGAAACAGAGCAGTACTCCCAATCTCATCACATTCGATTCTCTTATACTATCTGCCTAGAACTGATGTTCTCTTTATCCAGTACACATGGATGCCGAGGAGTTAAAATTCTATTTTATATATATATATATATATATATATATATGGTCCACCAAATTCCTCAGCACCAGGCCCATGATGCTCTTAATCCGGTCTTGCCTTCGCGTCACATGTCCCTTTTGTGCTGCATTTCATTCACCCTACAGACAAGTATGTCCCTTCAATTTTTAAAATTATTTTTAAGAGCCATCCTGCACTTCATGCTTAGGAGGGTGGCTGGTATGTATTCTGGGGTGTCCACGATGGCTTGCATGCAACCTGTCGGCTTCTTCTGATTAGCATTTCAACCTTAACGTGTAATCTGTAGACCTAATTGTGTTCAAGGAATTCGTGCAGTTTTTTGTACAAGGAAGGTAAGTAGAGTGGCAGTGCTCTGGGTTAAATTCTCAGTCACATCCCTGAGTGGCTTCCAGACTTTCACCACCTGCCCCATTAATGCCCATTCCCATTTTTGCCTAGAGAACATAGAGTGAAGAGCCCGCTTCTGCTCTAGGATCCGTTCCATGTCCAGAGTGGAGTTCCAGCAGGTGACAGACTGTGGCAGGGTAGACCTGCCATCTCCTGGTCCTCCCTCAGCTGCTGGCATGCTTTCACTCTGCGGTGAAAGTTCCTGGCAATTATAGCACTTTACAATCAATTTCAGCAGCCTACACTGCGCGTCAGATAGACTAGCTACTCTTACTGCCAGATGTACCGTATGTGCCACGCAACTAAAACCCACAAAGTTCCCATTGCTAACTGCTGTCACTACGTTGGTTGCCCTGTCAGTCACCACCAGTCCCTTTCCTACTGCTATGCCTGCCTGAGGTCCAATCCACTGCAGCAGCATCTTTCTAAGAGCCGCCAAAATGTGAGCTGATGTTGTTACTCATCCATAGCAAATTCATAAACTAAGTACACCCTTACTGCTTCCATAGGAATTAAGATGCTGATCGAATGCCATTGATTAATTGATCATTAGTTGATCATCAAGTGTGACCACCTCTATAAAAGCTGAAGGTTTAGCTGGAGCATACAGGTGTGTTAACACAATGCCAAAGGGGGAAAGACATCAGCAATGATCTCAGAGAATCAATTGTTGCTGCCCATCAGTCTGTGAAGGGTTATAAGGCCATCTCCAAACAATGTAAAGTCCATCATTTTAAAGCGGGAAAGATTACTCAACATTGGAAAACATTCAAGACAGTTACCAATCTTCCCAGGAGTCGACGTTCCAGCAAATTCACTCCAAAGTCAGCCATTGCAATACTCAGAGATTGCAATAAACCCAAGAGTTATATCTTAGACTCTACAGGTCTCAGTTAGCATGTTTAATGTTAAAGTTCATGACAGTACAATTAGAAAAAGACACAAGTAGGATTTGTTTGGAAGGTGTTGCCAGGAGAATCCATCTTCTTCCTAAAATAACATGGCAGGATAGTTTAGGTTTGCAAAGTTGCATCTGAACAAACCACAAGGCTTCTGCAACAATTTTCTTTTGGACAGACAAGACCACAAACACCTCATACCAACTGTTCAACACGGTGGTGGAAGGGTGATGATTTGGGCTTGTTTTGCATCCACAGGACCTGGAACCCTTGAGTGATTGAGTCGACCATGAACTCCTCTGTATACCAAAGTATTCTAGACTCCAATGTGAGGCCATCTGTCTCACAGCTGAAGCTTGGCCAAAATTGGGTCATGCAACAGGACAAGGTTCCAAGCACATCTACAACAGAATGGCTAAAAAAGAAAAGAATAAATGTTTCGAATGGCCTAGTCAAAGTCTACAACCTCCACCCAATTGAAATGCTGTGGTGGCACCTTAAGAGAGCAGTTCATAAAACAATTAAGGCAAACTACAATGACCCGAGGCAGCATTGTAAACAAGAGTGGGTCAAAATTACTCCACAACAATGTGGGAGACTGAAAAAGTTATACAGAAAACAAATTTAGTTATTGTGCTAAAGGTGGTTCTCTGACCTATTGAATAATAAGGTGTACTTAGTTTTTCACATATGGCTTCTCCATTTTGGCATATTTTTTGTTGAATAAATAATAACATAATTATAATAATAATATTAATAATTTTATTAGTAGTAGTATTATTGTCAAGTGTTGTTCATCTGAGGTTGTATTTACCTAATTTAGACCTGCTAAGGAACAGATGATTGTTATGTCCAGACATGTAAAACCATATAATTGAGGGAGGGTGTACTTTTTCACCCGACTGTATAATATACAAATGCTGCCCGCATTAACTGACATACTTTGCAGAGTGTGAAGGTGGGGTGTTATTTGGCAAAATAATTAATCAACTACAACTAAATACCACCCACTTTATATGTTAGGTACATTGCTCCCAGAAGGTATTGAAGCACACACAACATCAATTATTGTGGAGGTAAAGGTGATGGAATGTATGGTTGATCCTTTACCACCCTCTTCTGGTGGTAGTTGTACATGGCAGACAACAATCTTCATTGAATACTTGGTGCTTTGTAATATGTATTGCTTTTATGTCAATTATTTTTATTATTATCGTTTTACCACATTTAATTCGTTTTAGCTTAATTCCTTCATTTCTAAGATTATTGATACTACAATCACAAAAAACAGGAGATAAGTGCAGAATTTTAAAAATGTTTAATCAATATAGAGTATTAAATATAAAAACAAAATACTGTTTCTACTCTTGAGAGGGCAAACAATGTAAGAAATAAACAAAGGCACTGGTGCTAAGCAACATACCCCCATTGCAGGGAGAGTATACAAATGAAGACATACTGGACAGCCATCAGTGGCGGAACTACTGGGGTCGCAAGTGCGACCGGGCCCTGGAGTTCGGCCACTCAGGGGCCCCAAGGGGTGCCGAGCGGTCGATGGTGTGAGAAGGGGGTAGATGGTATGAGAAGGGGGTAGATTGGGGTGCGGGGGCCTTAACAGATTCTCACACCAGGGCCCTGAGGCTTCTAGTTACGCCCCTGACAGCCATCTCTTTTTTTTCTGGATGGGCACTATCATATCATACAACACACCTCCCACTGTCCTGCTTGTATGGATAGTGCTGATTATGGGCCAGTTTGGGATAATCAGCAAGCTGTGCAATGCAAGGGCACTTATTGGATCTCATATGTGATTATTATTATTATTTTTATTATTTATTTTATATAGCGCCATTAAATGAGGAGGACAACAGGTGAGGAGGGCCCTGCTGTCTTGCTAACACCAAGACAGCGCATAACGCACCTTTGATGTGATCAAAGGTAACACCAAGACAGTGTTCATATACTGTATGTATAAAACTAGAAAATAGAAATGAATAATAAAGTGGCTTATATATATAATTAAATAGAAATGTAACCAATCTTTCACTATAATCATTTTGATTGTATAGGTTAAGACAGGTTAGCAGAACTGGCCACTCTACTGATTTTTTTAGACTAACCAAGTGCTACTGCAGCCGGGCCTAACTGACCTGGAAGCACCTTTGACTTCTAGGTCAGTGCTGTTTAACATTCTTTTTATTTTTATTTAAGTTGCTCCATAGGAACACAGCATTAACTCGGCCCCAAAACCTTATGGGAACTAAAGACGATTGTATTATAGAACCCGCATAACGCAGCTTTGATGTGATCATGGCAGTTCATCATGTGATGAGAGCAGTGATAATGGCAATGCGGTGTTACTTTAGCATATATGATTGTACTAATAGTTGTGGTTTTCTGCCTGATTTGTCATCTTCATAAAGCTCAGTGTCCAAAAGTAAAATGTTATTGTAGCTATAAATTTTGATAGCTTCAACTTCATTTGGTTTTAATGAAGGTCATAATAATTGTGCATGCAAGATATTGCTAGCTATCCGTATAATCAAAATATCAGTCATATTTAACAGACTAGCTAATGAGGACTGACATTTCAATACATTTGTTTTAATACCGATTACCTGGCCCAGCACCACAAAGTGGCATTTTCCCTAAAAGCAATAAATGCTGCTACTTTTAGAACTTTTTGGATCTGAATGTGTGTTTGTCATAAAAATATAGTACCCAATACCAATATTTGTTTATAAATTGCCCCAATATGGTTATATGCTATGAGTTTTGTATTGGAGAAGCAGTAACTAAAAAAAAAATAAGTTCTTGTTGTCTAGATGTATTCAAACTGGTATGGTTTAATCATTTTGCAGAATGAGGCCTATTTCCCATTAAGTTGCTAAGTGACATTTACATTGAAGAAAAACAACAAATACAGAGATGTACAACATATTTTAGCATAATACAAAAGAAGTCGGGCCATCCTAACAAAACACATCGAGTTGGGGGGTGAGATTTCACCTTGTATTGATTTCATTATTACTATTTTACTAGCCACATTAATAGCCATCAAATTTGAACCTCACCATCATTTCCAGATTGCCACAGTTTTTTTTTTTTTTTTGTTCTGCGCATTTGCACCTGAGCTGGTACCACTACCAATTGTATGTTTATCCTATGACGGGACCGACCTGTACCCCAACTGGATACTCCCGCCAAACGTTGCTTCTTCCTGCTGGGACACCAACAATTAACCCCTTCAGCGCCAGGCAGAACCAGCGTTGTAGATAGAAGGGGGGGCGCCACTGCATCGGCACTGTGGCTGGCCGCAGCTTGGCTACACAGCGTGGCTATTGTCCTGAAAAGGACAAAGGATCATAGCAGCCCACCCCAAGCATCAGGCAACACTCATATTGAGGTGAAAACAGGACTCTATTTAAACCAAATACAGAGCTATATATATACACAAGTAAGAAAAGGGGCAAGACAAATATCACATGATCAAATTACCATGTGAGGAAGGAAGTAATTCAAATCTTGCCACGCAATATCCGGAGGAAGGACAGAATGACATGAGACATAAATTACATTAGTTGGGGACGTAGACATGGAATGATAGACATATAATTGGCTTGAGACAGACAATGACTAGGACACAGAGATCACATGATTAACAGCTACCTGTTGTGTAGTTGATAATTAGGTATGCAGCAGTGACTCCTAGTCATACCTACAAGGGGTCTTAAGACAAGGGCTAACTCACACAATAACAGGGGAAACATTTCACACCTATAAAATCAACAATGCAAAGACAATCAGCCTTCTTCCTACAACAGGATTTCCAGCTGACATTACAGTTTTGAGAGACTGGGTAGTAAAACACATACTAGGGGAAAATCAGTAGAAACTGACCCCCTGTATCCACACACAGAAGTCTCTACAAGG
Source organism: Spea multiplicata (assembly GCA_009364415.1). Taxonomy (NCBI): domain Eukaryota; kingdom Metazoa; phylum Chordata; class Amphibia; order Anura; family Pelobatidae; genus Spea; species Spea multiplicata. The sequence continues at coordinate 80,806 of VKOC01046733.1, read as the reverse complement.
CCTGGGCCCATAGTCAGTAGGGAGGAGGCTGGCTCTCAGGCCTCTCCAGGGGCCCCAGTGCTGGAGTGTTCTGTCACACATCCAATAAAGCATGTATTATTGTGTATTACAGATTCATGCTATGTGCTCTTTTTCTACCTTAAAAAATGTTTTGAATCTAAGGGAATTATTACGTTGCATATCTCCATACACACAACACTAACTACAGCTATATATAACTTTTCTACATAGAGTATTGCATGTGCATTCTCAATTGAAAGTTTACTTTCAACAACAAGAGCTACCTCTAGTGGACTAAAATTTATAACACTTTAATATATTTACATTTTTGTTAAAATGTACGCAAATGTTTGTATCTATGTATGTATATGTAAATAACTCATTATGTATAGAAGTGAAGACTTAAACTGCCAGGTTAATTAGTGTACTGCTCTCAGGAACATAACCCCTTAGCAGAATTTACTGGCAACTAGGGACCAGATGGCTACACTGCCATCCACAGCAGGATTTTGGACCATGTAGTCAAGGATCAGTCAACTGGATCAGGAGAAGCTGGGTCGGGATACCAGTGAGCATCCTGGTCGGGATACCAGAGAGCAACATCATCAGGATAAGTCAGGTCGGGATACATGACAGCAGCAAGGTCAGGACAAGCCAGTCTGGGATACCTGTGAGCAGCAAAGTCAGGAAAAGCCATGTTGGGATATCTAAGAGCAGTGAGGTCACGACAATCCAGGTCAGGATACCTAAGAGCAGTGAGGTCACGACAATCCAGGTCAGGATACCTAAGAGCAGTGAGGTCACGACAATCCAGGTCAGGATACCTAAGAGCAGTGAGGTCACGACAATCCAGGTCAGGATACCTAAGAGCAGTGAGGTCAGGACAAGTTGGGCCAAAAACCTAGAAAAATGGACAGAACACTATTGGAACAAATCTCTGGACTAAACCACAAAAAGGCATAATTCAGAGAGCGCACAGAGTTAATGTAGGCTGCAGGGCGCAGACTGATGATGACACAAACAAAGCCAGAAGGGGAGCAGAGGATGCAGCCACATGGCTTCTGAATCTGACAAATCTTGACAGCAGGACTGGACTTGGAAAAAGTGGGTCACCCAGGGCTTGTCTGTGCCACCTGTGCCCTTTAAAGCAGCCTGTCTGTACCACCTCTGCCCCTTAACTGTCTGCCTGTACAATATCTGCCCCTTAAACAGCCTGTCTGTGCCATTTCTGACCCCAAACACGTATACAGTCCTTCATTCATTCACTCATTCTCCCGCACTCCCTTAACTCATCTGCAGATTTCACTGGTCCAAGGGCCGAGCAATACTGGTCATCTACTGGATATCTATGCAGCTCGACGGCCATCCAAACACGGGTTCGCAGCTTACTGCTGTGGTTACTGCGCAATGTGTGCGGAAACTTTTTCCCACTCAAGGAAACTTGGAACCTGTGTGGAAAAAGAGTGTTTCCTTGCACAGTGTGTGAGCTCCATAGTGGTAAGCTACGGGCCTGCGTTACATGGTGATTGGGCCATATAGACATCTGTGTGCCCCCCTAGACCGGCTGCCTCAGCCTGACAGTTTGCTGAGTGCAAGAAATTATTAAGCGTAAACATAGCTGGTGCAATTCCAATGTATTGTCATACATTTATTTACAACCCTGGATATGTTTTCGTGTGATCTTCAGTGTCTTTGCAGTTTTTTTTGTCATGTGATAAATTGGTTCTGTTTTGTAGTTGTATATACTATTTCTTATCACATTTTTATGAACCCATGGAAATATACATGATTGTCTTTAGCACAGGGCAAAATCTCAGTCACCTTAGCAATCCATAGCAGCTGTCATTTGGGCCCAGGGCTGGTCACACCATATAGGTAAACTGAACAATCACTTAGTGCACAAAGCACCTTGTGGTTCCAAAACTGAACAACATCATAGTAAAAGAGAAATATAATCTCATTGATAGCTGGCCTCGCAGCATTGAGAGGCACAAAAAGTAAGCAGAATTGATCCTGTAGAGATCTACCCACAACACTCTGATGATGCTGAACATAGCGATATGGTGTCATATACCAGCTCTCAATATCACCAGCCTGCTTATTGCCCAATAGAGTTACAGTGTTAAGTCCTCTCATCACAATTTATTTTCTTTTCTGTAAATGCTGCAGTACCACTTAGTTGGCTGGGGAATCGTGTATGGGGGGTGTCTTGCCAGGATCCTGTTATCGCTAAGAACAACCATGGAAATATATGTATATAGGGTGGCATAATTAAATATAAGTTCCAGGAAGGTATGTTAAGTTGAAGACAACTTGCCTTAGTTTAAAGTGCCAATGCTGACTTTTCAAATACCTTGACTGGAAGTGACATTAACTGATAGAAGTTCAACAAGGAAAGACTAATTAAGAAGAGATAGGAAGTGAACTGATGTAAAAGGGAATTACTGAATACATATTTAGTCCAGCATTAGATGCTTGGTATACAACTTCAGTCCTTGAAGGCCACAAACAGGCAACCGAACTGCAGCAATATTTCGATACCAAATTTTTTTTTTTCTTTTTAAGAAATCTGTAAAAAGATTGAGCCTGGAATACATATGTACAGTGCGGCAAAAAAAGTATTTAGTCAGCCACCAATTGTGCAAGTTCTCCCACTTACAAAGATGAGAGAGGCCTGTAATTTTCACCATAGGTACACTTCAACTATGAGAGACAAAATGAGACAACAAAGCCCCTAAATCATTGTCGGATTTTTAAAGAATTTATTTGCAAATTATGGTGGAAAATAAGTATTTGATCAATAACAAAAGTTCATATCAGTACTAGGCCACTCCAGGACCTTGAAATGCTTCTTACGTAGCCACTCCTTCGTTTCCCGGGCAGTGTGTTTGGGATCATTGTCATGCTGAAAGACCCAGCCACGTTTCATCTTCACTGCCCTTTCTGATGGAAGGAGATTTTCACTCATAATCTCACAATACGTGGCCCCATTCATTCTTTCTTTTACACAGATCAGTTGTTCTGGTCCCTTTGCAGAAAAACAGCCCCAAAGCATGATGTTTCCACTCCCATGCTTCACCGTAGGTATGGTGTTCTTTGGATGCAACTCAGCGTTCTTTCTCCTCCAAACACGACGAGTTGAGTTTCTACCAAAAAGTTCTACCTTGGGTTCATCTAACCATATGACATTCACCCAATCCTTGTCTGGATCATCCAAATGCTCTCTAGCAAACTTCAGACAGGCCCGGACACGTACTGGCTTAAGCAGGGGGATACGTCTGGCTCTGCATGATTTGAGTCCCTGGCGGCATAGTGTGTTACTGATGGTAGCCTTTGTTACTTTGGTCCCAGCTCTCTGCATGTCATTCACTAGGTCCCCCGTGTGGTTCTGTTATTTTTGCTCGCCGTTCTTGTGATCATTTTGACACCACGGGGTGTGATCTTGCGTGGAGCCCCAGATCGAGGGAGATTATCAGTGGTCCTGTATGTCTTCCATTTTGGAATAATTGCTCCCACAGTTGATTTCTTCACACCAAGCTGCTTGCCTATTGCAGATTCAGTCTTCCCAGCCTGGTGCAGGTCTACAATTTTGTTTCTGGTGTCCTTTGACAGCTCTTTGGTCTTGGCCATAGTGGGGTTTGGAGTGTGACTGTTTGAGGTTGCGGACAGGTGTCTTTTATACTGATAAAAAGTTCAAACAGGTGCCATTAATACAGGTAACGAGTGGAGGACAGAGGAGACTCTTAAAGAAGATGTTACAGGTCTGTGGGAGCCAGATATCTTGCTTGTTTGTAGGTTACCAAATACTTATTTTACTGAGGAATTTACCAATGAATTCTTTAGAAATCCTTGTGATTTCCTGTATTCTTTCCCCCCATTCTGTCTCTCATAGTTGAAGTGTACCTATGGTGAAAATTACAGGCCTCATCTTTTTAAGTGGGAGAACTTGAACAATTGGTGGCTGACTAAATACTTTTTTTCCCCAATGTACATCAGGTTCTGTTTGGTTTCTATGTACGATTTGCACTGAGCGCACTGTATCGCTTTTTGGAAGTTTGCTGTGTACTGTTTATTATATGTGGAAAGGAGAATCACAATGACAAGGTGCAGCTGGTTTTGTGGGTAGGCACAGGTAAGGTCACTTCTCTTTTTTTTTGTGGCATTGTGTATTATAGATATAAATATAGATGGCTTAATAGTTATTAAATGCTTTTGCCTAAACCCCATGAGAAATGTTGACTAATTTAGTTGAACAGCAAACGTCCCCATTCATAACACGTTTTGCTAAGGCCAGCCTGGCTTCCTCAGGAGAACTAAAGTCCTTTACTGGTATGTAAATCATGAACAAAATAATGTCCGTTTTTATAAACACTCCACCCCCTATGTTGGTAATGATTCATAGAAGAAAACGGATATGGGAGGGGAATATAATTGCTCCATCAATCGTCAGCAATTGTCCACACGTCGAAATATATAGGGAATAATGATGAAGGTAGAATGCTAAATAGACGTCAAAAGGTTAAAGTTAAATAAAAACTGTAAATACCAAACATTATGTATTGCTAACTTCAATTGTTAGATAAAATGTATTACGGTATATATAAAGCAGAATTATTGTCAGTAGGGTATTTCTAATTTTACGTGGCTATATTGCTTACTAAGGCGCTGAATCAGTGGGACTGCACAGAGGCTTTCATACAATTTAACGCCCTCTCTAAACCATTAATGAGGCAAATAAAAATCATATACCGTATATTCAAATTCCGGGATGCTGCTAAAATGACCAACATGTACATGCAAGAAATTAATGCACACCCAGTATTAAGAGAAATTATCTGAGACATAAATATTGCGTATTCTGTCACACTATATGTCCATGGATTGCTTTTCCCAATTTTAGCGAGTATACGTATTTAGTAAAATTATGAGAATTAAAATTTTTTGTCTCGTATAATATTTTCACTATTCAGAGGAACATGTGATGTTTCTACAGATTATGTATACCCTATTTGGTGTACATATAATATCAAAGTATATACCCATACATACCCAAAATAATCTGAAATATTCTCAAATGGCAGAGGGATATTAATTACAAAGTCTATGTTCACTTCCAATGTTGATGAACAAGATAATATTGATGAAGGTAATTACAACTAAAGCACTTTTCAACACTTGATTAAAATGAATCAACATTTCCATGCTGTAGAGCTTGTAATCATCAAGCAGCTGCTGATTCCCATAAACCATACAATAAGCTGGTGGAATGATGCTTTTAACTTATCCAAAGCTATTAAGGAAACCTGAAATATATGCAAGCACACTCAAACTATTTCTGTGAAAATGTCACTAGTATTTTAAGTGTCTTAATGGTGTTATTACTTAGCATGAACAGTTAAGTGCATAATCAGTGCATATTAAATAGGAAATGTTTCTGCTTAGCAAGCATATCTAGCCCATGAATCTAGGGACATATACCGTGTTTCCCCGAAAGTAAGACAGTGTCTTACTTTCTTTTTATCCCTAAAAGCCCCACTATGTCTTACTTTCGGGGTATGTCTTATATTGGGAAAAAATTGTCGAATTTTTTGTTTTAACCATAAAATTAACATTTATTAACAGCAGAGGAGAACTGTAAGCCCACACAGCCCGGTATGTTGGGACTTGTAGTCCTCCTCAGCTGCATCTTGCGGTTACAATAAGAGCTGCAGAGAATCTCTTCACACCCCCCTCCCCCTCCTTGGTCTCTCTCTGTATGACCAGCACTGACCTTTTTCCGGGAGGACACAGAGCCAGTGACACCTGTCGGCAGACTGATCAAAACGGCGCCGTCTTTTCAGTCGGAGGGGGAGGGCACTGGCCTGGCACCCCCAGCCCCACTCTTTGTACCGCACGTCACTGGAGGCAAATCCCCCGTGTTTCCCCGAAAGTAAGACATATGTCTTACTTTCGGGGTACGGCTTATATTAGCTGACCCCTCTGAAACTCCCGATACGTCTTACAATCGGGGGTGTCTTACTATCGGGGAAACAGGGTATTAATTTTTTGTAGTGTGTTCACATGAGTTGACACTGGTGGGAAAATATTGGAGCCTTTCTTTCATGCACGAGATATACATACAGCTATCCTGAATCTGAGACTAGACCAAGTACAGATTAAAGTCTGAATCTTTACATCAAGATAGACAGGCAACTACGTGGGTTGAGTGGGTCTTATCTGTTGACAAATTCTGTTTCTTGCCGAATAAGCTCATTTAAATCAGGCTTTCATTATGAATTGCAAAGTTGCAGAGCTGAATCATCTATTTCTTTTAAATACCCACAGATGCAATTACCTAAAGGGACTGCCCAGTCACCAAAATTGGTGATATTGTATTTTACAATATATTCTTTAGTTATTAGAAATAGAAAATGTGACCACTTGTCTGCACTGCCAATTTGGACATATCTGAAATATGCTCGAGATACTTTAGCGTAACCAAAGTAGTACCACATCATAGTATTTTATACACCCTAGGAATCAAAATGGATAAAGCACAGTGTGAAACAGGCAGAGAAAAAAGTTTAGGGTTAGGGGCGGGCTGGGCCGGGGGGAAATTGCCCCCCAGGCCACCCCGAATCTATTGAAGTGGCCGATTCGGCTGTGCCTGGGCCGTCTAATGCAGGGCAAAAGCCAGCGGCACCCACGGTAAGCCGGCCAGTCCATGGTCCGGCACACCGAGATACCATTGCAGCCATTTTAAAGCAGGCGTAAGACATGCCGACTCCTTTAACATCATTAAGCAGCCGGCGTGCATGCACCATGTCACCCTGTGCCTGTGCGGGCCCACACGGAACAATTTCTCGTGACAGCTGGAGGAACATGTTGGAGGAGAGCAGTCAGCAGGGAAGGCAGCAAAAAAAGTAAATATTACCAAAAAAAAATAAAAAATGGGGTGAGAGGTGGAAGGGGACCCATATTCATCGGGGGCATCAATACACAAGGGATGGGGCTGGCTGAGGGCACAAAGTCACATGAGGCAATACACAAGGGTGTGGGGGGGGATACATTTAAACCAAAAAAGTGGCCTGGCTGGGTCCTCAATACACAAGGGGGAAACGCACAAAAACAAACCAGTGTGGAAAGCATTTTTTATGCTTTGTGTAGATTAACCCATACTGATGCGGGTGTTGGTGTGGCGAAGTCTGTCCTGGACTGTGTGTGTGCGAGTGTTGGTGTGACAGAGCCTGTGTTGGTGTGACAGAGCCTTTCCTGGTGTGTGGGTGTCGGTGTGGCAGAGCATGTACTGGTGTGTGTGTTTGGGTGTCGGGGTGGGAGAGCATGTACTGGTGCGTGTGTTTGGGTGTCGGTGTGGCAGAGCATGTACTGGTGTGTGTGTTTGGGTGTCTGTGTGGCAAAGCCTATCCTGGTGTCCGTGTGGCAGAGCCTGTCCTAGTGTGTGTGTGTGTTTGGGTGACGGTGTGGCAAAGCCTGTCCTGGTGTGTGTGTTTGGTTTGATGCCAAGTCACTGTATAACATTCCCCATCTTCATAATGAATCATGACCCTTGCACTGCCCATACCCAGGAGGTTCCCCATTTCTCAAACCCGAAATAAGAGACAGACACCAGCAGGATTGGATTTAGAAAAGGCCGAGACATTTATTTAACAAATGTCTCGACATAACTTTATTTAACATCTTATAAATTATTGTAAAAACACTTTAATAATAACTTCTGTATAAATACTATACAGTCTTCTGTACACCTGTGTACAAACAGCTGAGGGTTCCCAACCTAAACACAAAACAATGGCTTCACACTACCCCTTCCGCCGGATACCACAATCGCCCAAGCGACCGCGGGTCGGATAGGGGAGCTCCACCTTAACGCTTTGGTTAATCCTGTACAGGGAGGGCATTAACTCTAACCTCTAACCAAACCATCAACTTGCCACTCCCATTATCATTCAAACTTCTCCAGGGAACTCCTCCGCCACAGCAAAGAAAACGGATCCTGCAAAAAGAAAGAGGGAAAGGGGGAAAGAAAAAACACACAAAGCCAACACAAAAACACAAAGCAAAAGACAAAAAGAGGAAGGGCGGGCGGGAAACTGCTCCTGTGGTGTTCAGTAATTGCCCCTTGCACGTGTGCTTAGAGGGGCTTTATAGCCCTGTCCCCTTCCCCCTACAGTCACGTTCCTTGTGACTTCCCCCTCGTTCCCTGTGCATTCTCACCTCGTGCTAACCCTTGCTGAGTTAACCCTTTCCTGCCCTAATACCATGTGCACCGTCCTTTAGTGCTGGCAGGGTCATGTTCCCCTTACGCCTATGACTCCAGGGTTTCTTTATATAATTTGCATACGAACAGGCACAGTGTGAAGTTTAAAGCATCTTTTACAAAACAAAAGTTTCAGATGGAATGCATGAAAGGGATTGAAGATGTGGAGTGTTTGAGGAAGACAGTTTGTCAATGGGTTGATTTGCTATGATTTGGCGCTTCATATCTATGGCCAATTCTTACTATGGGAACTCAAGATTGTAAGCTTGTGAGCAGCTATTCATTGTTTTTGATCAGCGATTTGTTTTGTTTTGAGATGGACTGTTTGAGATTAGAGTAAAATATACCCCATATCTGTAAAGGTTCCGTAAATGATCATCCAATGCCAGAATTCTTTGAATAGTGGCAGTGTTTGCAGGTGACACAAAATAGGCAACCAAGTGTATGTTCTAAAAATGCACTTGTTCACCTGAAGACTTCACTCACTACAAACTCATGCTCTGTTCCTATTCATTGGCCCTCCATATTGCTAAACAAGCATATTTTATTACATTAATCTCCTCTTTCTTATAACCCTAAGCATCTATTTTTGCACCTCTCTTGCCGTCACAACTTCTCTGCCCAAGAGCTTGCCACCTATTTAAAAAACAAAATAGACACAATCAGGGATAACATCCCCCCCATGGTGTCAATCATATGGTACCTCAACCTCCCTACTCACCTCAACCCACCCTCACCTGCTTCAGCCCAATCACACCCGCTGATGTTTCTGAGGTCCCGTTGTCTTCCCACCTCACCCGCTGACCCCACACCTTCACATCTCCTACCATCCCTCTCTAGTGTCCTTACCCCAACCCTAACCAACATCTTTAATCTCTCCTTTTACCTTTAGTGTATTCCCATCCTCATTGAAACATGCTATCATCTCTCCACATATCCACATCCCCCATCAAACTACCGTCCAGCTTCACTTCTCCCGCTAGCTTCCAAACTGCTGGAACAATTAACTTACAATCAATTAACAAATTTCCTTTTGACCCTCTTGTGACAGGGCCAGTCTAGCTGGCTCATATGTTTATGTGAAGTTTAGCCGGGTCATGGAGCAGTTTTTTATAAGGCGTTTTAGTGTATAACCGGCCCAGAGACTGAATGTGGCTGAAGCTCCAGTCTTCAAAGGAACAATCTTGTAACCCGGCTGGGGCTCTTAATCAGCCAGCACAGCCCTGTTTGCCCACACGGCACCCACACTACAGGGGGGATAACACAGGTGGGGGAAAACCCATTGTATTCCTTAATTCCCTCCCCCTGATACATCCCCTGCGTACTGATGGGATTGGGTTTGGTGCACACTGAATTGAGGTTATATATAAGTTCTGTGTGTTTGATATAAAGGAGTTCTTGTTTTACTACAAATGGTGGTCGGACTGATCCGTGGATAGCAGGAGCTATCCGTATGAGGGACTGACTGGTGATTCCTCAGCTCTCAAACAGGGGTTACCCAGCCTTGGGTACTGAGACCCTGTACAGAGACTGAACTCACTAAAATTACTAATGACCTCATGGAGTATGACTAAAGGTAGTATGCAGCAAAGCTACTGTCATTTGTGAAATGCCCAGGACTTGGGACTTGCCTCTTTTTTCTTTATTTAAGATGATACCAAGGACTGATTAAGCATTAAGTCTTTAGATCAAGAAAAATGGGCAGGCTCAATGGACTGAATTGTTCTTATATGCAGTCAAGATCTTTCTATTAAACACTACCTGACATCCAAGTAGACCCATCTGAAAATGATGTCCGTCTCAAAAAAAAAAAAACTCCTCATGCATCTTGTTCACATAAATGTAGCTGTTTTTATTTTGTCTTCCTGCCTGTTGTGACAAGATCAGCCATGAAAAATGCAACCAGCTGAACCAGAACCACCAGAACCCGTGTTTGGAGGCAGATCACCCTTTTGGGGATCCCTGATCTAATCAATTTACAGTATGTGGTGTGTGCCAAGCCTGCATAGCCACCATAGACTCCAGTAGAATGTGCCACACAGAAGACAAAGAGCATTGGGGTATGACATCATACACCCTGTAGTGAAGATGGTGGCTCCAGATATGAACATGGAGTCTTGTTCATCATCATGATACAAATCACTTTACCAATTAAGAATAGCCATGTACAACCACAAAAGTGAGAATCCTTTCCATGTCTTGCCTTGGCTCTTGGTGTCCTGGGAGCTGCTCAGTGAAATAACACTACTGATTGCCAGTTGGTATAGTTTATGGTTGGAACTGCCCTCTGGAGGCGTTCATGGGAGGTTCAGGTAGAGGACAGGTGACAAGATTGGGAGTGGCACTGAGAGAGACACTCAACTGAGCCCTATACAGATCTTACAGATTTAAAGGAGAAGGAACTTGGTCTCTGACCAACGGAGTTCATCTAATTCTGTTTTGTGAGCTGTTTGCTGCAGTTGGATGCATAATGAGCATACTATAGAACCCGGCCCAGATGAACATTCATAGTAGTCCAGCTCCCACATTCAGCTATTATGGTATAAACAGTCCTTTAAAAAACAAGCAGCAGTACCCTATCCTTTATATGGTATATATTATATATGTTTATGTATATTATATATATATAAATAATGGTAACTGAAAATTTATACAATGTAGTTTTGTTATTATTTTACAGGAATATTGAACAAGGCAACAGAAAATAACAATCTTCTATTGGTAAATTTATAAATATGCCCAGATTGGCTATAAAGCAAACTGGGCAAATACCCAGTGAGTAATATGATCAAACCTTTAATGCAAATAATAAAACAAAACATCAGATAATGGTTATTAATTTAGCATACTAGAGAGTACAATTAATGTTTTAAAGTGGAATTCTAGGCTGAATTAACACTGAGTGCAATGGCTGAGAAGCTCATGGGCCATGACTCTTAAATCAAAAAAATATAACATGCGGCATGTCATCAAGCCATCAGTTGCACTTCTATTTAATTTAATTTGGCTCCTGCCAGCCTTTAAATGCAAGGGTCACCTCATTATAATAAGCTAGGCCCTGGCTACAATTACTATGATGCTAAGCTTATAGAGGGGGCTTGCTGTCCCTGGACATTCCTTACAATACCTTATTGCATCTATGCCCTGCCTGTTGCAAATGGCAAAGATTTCAGTGGATGCCCATGGCTGAGTTTGAAGGTTATGTATATATATAAATCCCCTCATATATACCGGTAATAGAAAATATTTTATGTGGTTTCTTCCAAAACAGACCACATGATGTCACTGTTGTTCAAGTATATTGTGCAAAGCACCTTTATCTTTTATGTATAAATTGTCTATTAAGAAGCATTTTAAATTTGAATTTGAGTTCATAAACATCTGTTTTAGTTATTATGCTATTATGAGAAATTATGGAAGCTTCTGTAGTGAGAGGGACCAGGATTCCTGGTTAAATGAGATTTTAAACATCATAATATGTCACTGTGTGTCAGTATATATGTATGTATGTATGTACAAACCGTATACAATAAACCTCATTTTAATATTCCAATACAGATATTTTTTACAAATTTAACAATTGATATTTCTCTATTTGACCAAGAGAAAATTGCATCATTAGTCGAAGTTGAAATCTTTTATTGGGCCAACATAGAAAAAGATGTAAAATTAACATTTCAGGACCTGAGACCAATTAGTTAGTATTCGCTAACCATTGAGTTTATGTGAGTCTGCAGTTCAGCTTCTTATCTCTCTGATATAACTATGCATTGTAAAGGACCACACTAATCAGGTGAAAGAGGGACTTAACTGGACTTTTATAATGCACAGAGTTATCTAGGAGGTGAAAGTTCCACTTTTCTGAAAACTTCCTGGTTAGTAAATATACCCCAGAGTCTGAACCATAAGAATTTGACATAGAGGATGTAATATTTTTATTTGATAAGATTCTGAAGGTCACTCCTACTAGCAGTTTATAATTAAGTATAATGAGTTAGGCTAACAGGTAATGTAATATAGCTTTACCAGTTATCAAATTGTACTTTGCCAACTGCTCTACTGCAACACATACTTTAGAAAATACCTGAATTACCTAGTTAAATTTAATTATAGTAAATATATTTTTAAGCTCTGAGCTATTTCCCAAATCGGTTAAGGTATCTCTGTGAGGGCCCCTGATAGTTTACATGTGAGTGTCTTACAATGGATCGAGGGTGCATAAGGATGGTATGTATGACTTCTTCAAGAAAAAGAAACATTGTCAGTATGTATACTATCATAACAATCGCATTGTATGCTTATAGCTCTACACCATCTAGTTAAAGATTTATACCCATGTTACATGTCAATATTTTATTTATAAATATGTTTTATGTACTAGAAATGGAGCAATCATTGGTTTTGTTTCGTATACATATGGTAATGACTGCAGATTGCATTAAAGCCCTCCGCTTTGTAAAAAGACTGGGATATTCGTACAGCTAATACTGGAAGATGTATCACCAGACTGAATAATTGTGACAACCATAGACCTTATCAGTGACTGTTTGTTCGCACAATACCCCACTGCATTAAGAAAGCCATCCCAGCTGTCCTGAGCCCTAGAGACACCCATTTCATCACCTGACACTGTAGCAGATGTTATAGATTGATAAGAGACTTCAGTCTATTGAATCCCCATCTAAGATCACTGGATGAAAAAAAGTCAAATTGTAACAATACCATCAAAATGATAGAAGGTGAAAAGAGGAAATCACTGGTTTATTCAATTGTGTAATATTTATTTTATGTTAAAACTCTTTACAATGACTTTATTAAAAATATTAATAATTAGAGAAAAACATGTTAGAGCTTTATTTCTATTTAGATAATTTCACTCTTAGGTTTCCATTTAAACATTAACCGAGCCACAGTAAATATCCTTATATCTTAATATGCAGGTGAAGAAGAACAATATGTGAAAAAGTGTTCTTATCACCATCAATATCTGCTGCTTGCACTAAGATCGCATACTTTGTACAGGAATCACTTTTTATAAATAAGCCTGTCTAAAAGTTGCTATTTCACTTTATTAGAAAAATATAACTTTTATAAATTTACACTTTTGTAAATAAATAGTGTTTATCTTTATTGAATAGAGAACTTTATAGATAGTTACAAATATTAATAAAGGATATAGTTGAATGACAAAATGTCCCATGATTGAGACCTATGTCCCTAGTTTTTATTTTTCCCAGAACTGAACACTGGACCTCACTTAAACACAATGGCAGTTTATATTTAAAATGTTACATATTTTGCATTAAATGCAACAAAATTCCATAAAATATATCTAATATATATGACCATTATAAATAACGCATAGGACATTTGCCAACCTTACAAGTTTTATAGAATGTCATGTGAGTATAGCACAGAATGACATGGCAGCCATATATGCACATTCTTTTGGGATAGACCACAACAGATAATTGACAGTAAGGTTTATGTTACTTTTACCCAGGTGCACCCTTTACATAGCCACTGTCCTCTCTGCTGGGTCAGCTTGGTACAGTCCTTCATAATGCAAATGGTCCAGTTGTGGAGATCAGAGATTTTTTGTGTACCTAGCCCATTGAAGTACAGCATATTAGTGCGAGAGGGCAATCCCCCCCAGTTTTGCCTAGTAGGCACTGCTGCTAGACCTGATGCCCTAGGCCTGGGAAATCCTAAATTGTCCACTTTAGCTGGCTCTTGTCTTTATTCTTTAATTTCTACTACCCCATAACTCTACTGATATTATGTGCAAATAGCAGTACTCTCTTCAAACATATTGAAATATGTGCCTTAGTATGTCTTAATATCTATCCTAATAAGGCCTGCATTGGTTAGATGTTTCAGAAAGGATCATAGAATATAGGGTGGTTGTACTGATGCATTTTAAACTCATTCTGAACTGAACAAATATTTTTTTCTGAATGTAGTATTTTCCCATTAACTACATCTGCTTTACAAGGGAAAATTTTCATAAGACACGCTGGAGATGGCATGACAAGAGAAGATTGTAATCTTTTGAAAAAAAAATACATTTGATTAAACTTCTGAAAGCAAGTTAGCAAGATTTAGAAATCTTGCGTTCTTTAACTAATTAAAATAATAATAAATATGTTTACTAGTTGTCAATTGGCTAACATATGTTTACCTTATAAAGGGGGAAATGAGTTCACCCTGTTTGTGTATATTTCTCATGTATTCTATACATCAGAGGTTTAATAACTTATAACTATGCTATCCCTTTAGTCTCTTTCTCATATGGAGCTTATCCACTAACCTTACATAACAGAAGTTAATTATGTAATTAATTTGTTTTAGTAAACTGCATTTGCAAGTTAAATGTATAGGATCTCATTTTGCATTGCTTCTTTAGTTAGATGCAGAGATATAGGCACCTTTAAGAACTACCACAATGCAGCAATTATACATTTCAAAATAGTCTGTCTAGTTGTTTAGTTTTAGTTGAACGGTTACTAATTTATACTCATTCCAGTCCTTGTATCCAAATATTGTATCTTGAGAGTACCCTGTTTGTGGGGCTCTCTTAAGCTAATAATTAGATTTTACCTCCTAGTGGAAATCTAGCCTGCTCCACAATACACCATTGTATTGATGAAATGGGACTGCATCGGAAGTATTTTTCCTTTTCGTGTAATTGGTGTATTTATTCTAGGGTTGATTTTCAATTTAATTTGTTATACACAACAGTTTTGAAATCAATTGTGGTTTAGTAATACACTTATACTACCAGCAAAACCATTACTACCTCACCTGGTGTACACAGTAATAGCAAAGTTTGGGATTATTTTGAGAGTGTGGGAGATAGGCACACTGCAAGGTGCAAATTGTTACATGAGAAAGTAAGCCAGGGTAAGGTGTTGGTTCATACTACAATTGGTGAGATGTCCTAACACCTATGTACACACCACAGTGCACCTTTGCCTCATGGACAAAAGAAAGCAGTTACTCTGAGGTGATCAATTCTTTTATTTTATTTTTAATATTGGGGAAATTCAGTCCTCTACCAAGGGACTACGTGTGTATATCTGCCAGTGCATGCCCAAGCCACATACCCAGGGCCAAATTAAGAGCATCATGGGCCTGGATTTTGGTGGGCCTTTTATGGAAATAAATAAAAAATACACAGAATAGACTGAATCTGCACTACTCGACATCCATGTTAACAGAAGAGAACATCAGTGCTCAGCCGATAGTATAAGATAGAATCTTATGTTATGTTATTGGGAGTACATCAGTACACTAAAAAAGTCGTCATACGTAAGATGCCTGAACCCACAATTTAGTGCCACTAATCCTTTTTAATAGTATATGCAGATTGAAATAACACAAAACCCATACTTTTCCTCTCACTGATTTCTGGGCCTAGAAAGGTTTGTTCTCTGTGACTACAAATTCAGAAGGGTGTTTTATCTCTGGATAAGTAAAAATTAAATAGTTCAATTTATTCATTCAGTAAGTAAAGTGCCAGTCAACAGATAACCAAATACACGCACCAGGACAGGCGCTGCCACACCGACACCCAAACACAAGCACCAGGACAGCATACCTCCCAACATTTCAAAATGTGTGTGACGCCCCTGCAAACACATCAGGACAGGCTCTGCCACACCGACGCCCAAACACACACCAGGACCGGCTCTGCCACACCGACGCCCAAACACACACACACACACACCAGGACAGGCTCTGCCACACCGACACCGCATCCGGCCAAGCTAACAATACTTTCCACACAGCTTATGCCATTTGTGTTTTTTCCCCATATGTATTGCCCCCCAGCCTTCCCCTCCCTTTGGTATTGATTTATCTGATGGCCCTAGCTGCCCCCTTGTGTATTTATAATGGCGACCCCCCCCCCCAACCGCTTTTGCTGAGGGCTCAATTGGCAGCTGCCCCTTTTGGCCTTCCTTAAAGACGGCCCCACATCAGTCACACATAGGCCCAGTCAGCCCAGCCCTGTCTGGGCCTATTTCAGGTAGAGGCCTGGAGCTGCAGCTCCATCAGCCCCTACGTTAATCCGGCCCTGCACATAACCTACTCCTACTTTTTTGTCCTTCCTTTTGCTTGGGAAAGGATTCTTGATGTTTTTTTCTAATGTTGAGGAAATTCAGTTTTGTACCATATGGCTGGATGTATCTGTCACTACCTGCCCTGTGGTGTGGTGGTCCTGCAATGCAAAATCAAGTCTGGATATCTTCCTAAACCCTGAAATGCTGCTACTGCTGTAAAAAAAGTGAAAGAAGTCCAAAAGGTGGACCTCTCCCTTTGAAAATACCCCTTTTAAATTTTGTTTATAAATCAACAGTCGGTAAATGAAATTAATTTTCTGCAAATGAACAGGGCGAAAAACTAAATGAAAATTGTGTCCAAAATGATTTTGCCTTCTGTGCACAATTACTACACAATGCTAGGAGGCCTATGTATGCAGCTCTGGCTCTAGCTGCAGAGAGCCATTCTGTGCAGACTTATATAGACAATAGGTAAGTACTCAGCAAAGTCACATAATGTCATCCCCAGTACAAGCAACACTATACCTCCTAACATTTCAAAATGTGAAAGAGGGACACTTTAAAATTGTTCTCACACATCTGGTTATCTAGTCCATTATGATGCTGGCTAAGCATCATTGGAAGAGTAGTCCGTAGGCTAATGTTAGCCTCCCTCCCAGGACTCTTACACACTGCCCATAAACACACACATAAACTGCACTTACACACACTGCCTTTAGACACACCTGCCCATAAACACACATATACACATACACTGCTCTTAAACACACCTGCCCAGTAGCGTACCTAAAGGGAGGTGAGGGAGCGGTTCCCACCACATGCCACTCATCAGGGGGGTGCCGTGACAGCTGCCTAACATGGGCCTGCAGCTCACTGCTGTGGTGCCCGCGCACTGTGTGAGGAAGCTCTTTCCCCGCCCAGATTCCTGCTCCTCCTGGGCAGGGAAAGAGTTTCTAACTGCAGCTTAAATTAACCCTCAGACATACTACTTTCATGATACTAGCTGAGCTTCATGGGAAGTGCAGCAACAGTAAAGCTGCAGATGCCAGCTGTGAACTAAAATTCCTATGATTCTGAGCCAGCCAGGTGTCTACCATAATGCTGGCTGAGCATTACTGGAAGAGTAGTCCACGGCAGCAGAACTTTTTTTAAATGAAAAAAGGCTAATGTTAGCCACCCTAGCAAGACCCCTACACACTGCCTTTACACACACCTGCCCATAAACACACACACACATACACATACATTGCCTTTACACATGCATAAATACACATACACTGTAGGGCTGCAACAACAAATCGTTGCCATTTCATTATCAATTAGTTGAACCGATTTTTATCGATTATAAAATGAGGATTTTTTCTCAGAGCAAATGCTCTGAAAAATACCCCCTCGTTTTATAATCTGTTTCAGTGTGACTCACAGCAGCAGTTCCTACTTACCAGTCCCTCCCTGAACTCACTGGCGATTGGCCCGCCTATTTCCTTCTTTCAGTCCCTCCCTGCAGTCACTGCCGATTGGCTGCAAGGAAGGACAGGGAGATAGAAAGGGGCGGGGCCAATCTGCAGTGTCTGCAGGGAGGGACGGGGGAAATTCTGGGTATAAAATTAATATTTGGGCTGCTGAAAGTTAGGGGCAGTTATAGTTAATGGGGTTTGTTTAGGTTAATTTAGGGCAGTTGTTGATTGGATGGGGTCTAGGCAGTCTGTGTTTGATGGGGTAGTTAAATATAGGGGCAGTTGTGGTTAATGGGGTCTTCTCTTCAGGACTGAGGGTTAATTTAAGGTGCAGTTAGAGGTAAAGGGGGCAAACTGAGTGGAATCTAAATCCTGGGGGCAATGAAGATTAACCCTGCAAATCTGAGTGCACTATGGCATATCAGGGGGGTATACGGCATACCTGGAGAGAACGGAGTGACATATCTGGGGGTATAAGGCATATAGGGTATATAAGGCATATGTGGGGAGGGTGGCGTGGCATGTCTGGGAGGCAGTGTGGCATGTCTAGGCTCAAATGTGCAAAACTGGGGGGCAGGTTGTGAAATAAAAACAAGAAATGCATTTTTATCAAAGTTTTTTTTAATTCTGCTGTTTGTTTTTAAGATCCGATTAATCGAAAAAATAATTGGCCAACTAATCGATTTATGAAAATAATCGTTAGTTGCAGCCCTAATACACTGTCCTTACACACACATATACACGTGCACTGCCCTTACACGCACACATATACACGCACACTGCCCTTATACACACACACATACACACAAATGTGCAAAACTGGGGGGCAGGTTGTGAAATAAAAACAAGAAATGCATTTTTATCAAAGTTTTTTTTAATTCTGCTGTTTGTTTTTAAGATCCGATTAATCGATTAATCGAAAAAATAATTGGCCAACTAATCGATTTATGAAAATAATCGTTAGTTGCAGCCCTAATACACTGTCCTTACACACACATATACACGTGCACTGCCCTTACACGCACACATATAACACGCACACTGCCTTAACAACACACACATACATGTACGCTGCCCTTATACACGCACACATATACATGTACACTGCCTTTGATTTTGGAATCAAAACATTTGCTACTGCAAAAATTTTTAGAAGAAAAAGTTAAATTTTTATTCAGTGGAAAGCTTTTTTTCCTATTACATGTAAAAAATATAGGTAGGGCCAAACACACAAACTTCGTAATTGGAACAACACATAAATATGTATGTGCGTCAAAAATAGGCAGAGTCACTTAGATGCAAACAAAGGTAAAACATTTAATACGAACAAAAATAGAAGAAGAATATAAAAAGTAGATAACAAAAATAAAACGAAACAAGTCTTACAAAACCTTGGAAAAGAATTTAGTTGATGGCATCTGTCCTCTACATTCCTGAGGATGGAGGGAGTGTTGGGACGAGAAGAGTTTGTGGATGGCAAGTACATCTCTCCTCTACCTCTCCTCCCATGCCTCTCCACCGCCAAGCTTATATACAATTTGAATAATGATGTCAGTCTATTGGTCTTCACCTAATTAGGTGTTCAAACATGTTCACTAAGGTCTTTACACGCCTAAACCATATTTTAGGTGGTCACTGTAAGCCTACTGTAATGCCCTTTTACAGTCACAACTATACCATGCATTAACAAGTTACTATCCTATCTATAGAATGCCTGTTCAGCAAATCCTTCATTCCATATTTAAGGTCAAGGAAACCTTGAAGCCTATCATTGAAACATATTAATATATCTTATTGATCATGTATTTATGAACAATGATTACTTATCTTTGACTATTGCCTATACTAATAATTTCATATGATCCTTTATCATATTCTTAAGGTTAGAAGAGATGTTAAATGTGTTAGAATCTTTTACATTACATAAAAGCTCTGATTGAGAAATGTTTGTTTTTATTTGCCCCCAGTTTTGCACATCTGCCCCCAGAAATGCCTTATATCCCCCTATATTACACTCTGCCTCCCTTATACCCTCCTATATGCTACTCTGCCCCATGATATGCCTTTTAACCACCTATATGCCACTCTGCCTCCAGAAATGCTTTATACCCCCTATATGCCACTCTGCCTCCAGAAATATCTTATACCCCTATATGCCACTCTTTCCTATGATATGCCTAAGGCATTTCTGGAGGCATAGTGGCATATAGGAAGGGTATAAGGCATTTCCAGAGGCTGAGTGGCATATAGGGGTTAAAAGTCATTTCTGGAGGCAGAGTGGTATAAAGGGTGTTGAAAGGCATATCATGGGGCACTCTGCCTCCAGAAAAGCCTTATGCACCCCATATAACACCCCCCGACTTACCACTGCTTCTGACTCCCTGGTGTCTGGTGGGGGCCAGCGTTCATGGAAATAAAGGGGCTGGCGTGCACGCACCGTGCCACCCAACGGCCGTGCCTCAGAACTTTGTCCTATGTCTTAAAAAGGGCGGCGCGGTGCGTGCATGCCAGCCCCTTTAATTTCATTAGGCGCCAGCAGCTGGAAGAGGCTTTCAATCCCACTCACAGTACTCAGCGGCTGTTTTGAAAGTTGGTCTGCCGGATGCCCGGCCCACAGACCTGCCGGCCCACCGGCAAAGCGGGACAGAGGAAGGGAAAGGTGGGACGGCAGGACAGAGACCCAATTAGGGGGCATAAAATACCTATACTGTTCTTACACACCCCTGCCCATACAAACACACTTATGTACACATACACTGCTCTTACACCCCTTTCTCCCCATCTTACCTTTCTCATCCTCCATCCTGTCATGGGAGCGTGAGGTCTGTCACTTCAGACCTCTGCTTTAGTGCTCCCTCATCACTATGCGCCGGTTATTAATGCAGAGCGTGGGGATGGCATCATATCCATGCACTCGGCATCATTTGCCATAGCATAATGATTAGGCACTGTCTGTCGAAGTCACTGGTTCCCATAAGTATATGCATCATACACACTGCAGAGCAGCACTTTATCTGGGTTGATCTGCAATATGTGAAAAGCGTGTCCTAGAAAACATGGATGATCTGGTCACCCTATTTTATATGGCTTTTCTCTGAATTATACATAGATTTCATGTTTCTATCTCATAGAGTTTCAGATATTAGAAAATAGCACAGGGAAATTTTAGAGATGTTCTATAAATTGATGATTAATGTAAAATTATAATAGGTGTCCTTTTAAGTAAATATATTTCAAAATAAATATTACTTTCAGACAGCAACATTCCATCTAACATGTATTTGGTATTCTGCTCATTCAATAATGTGTTATCCCAGGAAATGAAACACAGACTATGAAATGAATAAACATTCATGCGTGCAAAAAAAAAAGCTGTAAATCTGGCATTGTATCAATGCATTACACATATGTTCGATCTTAAAAAGAAGTTCAAAAGCAAACTTTTTCTGTCTGAAGATTTTGTTTTTGTTGCGAACAGTATCATAGACAGACCTAGGCAGGAAATACACATTAATACTAAAAAGACGTATTCTGGAAATCACTGTGTAGGTGTGGGAAAAGACTTTCTAACTATTGTCTATGTGAAACGAAGGAATATGAATGGTATGAAACATACAGTATACAGCAATATTTAATTACTGGATTTTACTAAAACATGACGTAAAGTCATGATTTTATGAACGACACGGAGGCGAATATTGTGCATTAACCCTTTCTTTACTCCGAACAGCAGCAAAGAAACAACATTAGGTAGAGAAAAACTCAAAAGGAGTGTACAACAATAACCCCTCCCACATCACTATATCCATAAAAGGGCTGACATCTCTATAATCCTCCTCTTTCGCGGCTGCGACGGAGCCCAAATTCAACCTCGGAAGTGTCCAGAAACCAACAACAGAAGGATCCGAAAGTGCGGCAACTCAGGAACACTGGAACCAAACACCTGAGGACCGACGAACCACCGCATCAACAGATCCGCAAGAACCGCAGGCAGACCCGGAGGAGATCAACCTGGAAAACACAAATGACGGAAACCGTAACGTCATGGAGAGCAAGTAAAGTCAACAGGCACAGTACGTGACAACGGAGAACCACCCCAACATGCAATAAAAAAGATACAAAGTAGTATAACGAACATAGAAAAACATAAGAAAACAATACAATAATAAAACAATAAACCACAACCCAACCAAACAGAAGGGCGGGCAAAGAAGAAAAAACCACACCACCAAAAACACCACACCAAAGAGGGCGGGAACAATATTCGCCTCCGTGTCGTTCATAAAATCATGACTTTACGTCATGTTTTAGTAAAATCCAGTAATTTTATTTCAAGACACGGAGGCTCATATTGTGCAAGTTTAAAGCTGGGAAAGCAGAGGCGAAAAAAGGTGCTCGATGGGTTTGAAATAGAACTCCCGAAAGGTGGATTCCGAAGACCAATCCGCCGCCCGGAGAATATCCTCCAAACGGCCACCTGACAAAAAGGTCTTGGATGCTGCCGCACTCCTAGTGGAGTGAGCACCGAACCTAGAGGTGTCCACACCCGCCAGGGCCATGACCCATTTAACCCACCGCGCCAACGTCGTTGAAGAGATAGGCAAATGAGGAAAGCGAAAGGACAAAAACAGCTGAGGAGAATCCCCAGACCGAAACCGCAAAGTGCGGGCTTCGTACTCCCGGAGACAAGCAGCGGGGCAGAGAGCCACATTAGACGGGAACGCCGGGTAAGTAACCGACCTAATTGCCGTCTTAGTGCGTCGCGAGATGTCAAAACGGACACCCTCCGGAACAAAGGATCTGGCATTCCCATCCAGTGCCCGAACGTCCGAAACACGTTTACAAGACACGAGACAAAACAACATAGCCAGTTTAGCCGACAGCTGGCGCAAAGAGAGCTCCGAATTGGGAGGCCATGCCAGAAACAGGTTCAACACCGAAGTAACATCCCAAGTGGAAGAGTACCGGGGTCGCGGAGGTCTGGATAAACGCACTCCTTTGAGCAGGCGGTAAACGACAGGGTGCTGGCCAACAGAGACACCGTCAAAACCCTGATGTGCCGCCGATATGGCAGATCGATACAGATTAACCGTCCGGTAAGCATGACCCAGGTCGAAAAGGTGGGAAAGGAAGTGGAGCACCGAAGTCAAAGGGGCTGAAAAGGGATCCAGATCCCGCGGCAGGCACCAGGAAACCCAAACCTGCCAGGCTGCATGGTAAGATCTGTGGGTACCCGGAGCCCAAGCTCGCGACAAGAGCCGCTGGGCTGAGACCGAAAGGCCCGCGGCAGACCCGGACTCCCGGAAACCAAACACGCCAAGAGCGAAAAGCTGCCGTCCTGAATGAGATGGTGCGGAGCGCCGGAGGGGTCCCGAAGCAGGGGGCCCGGCGAGAGGAGCAGGCAAGGTGTCGCCACCAACAGATCCAGCAGGGAGGGAAACCAGGACCGGGAAGTCCAAAACGGGACAATCAGGACCAAGGAGGCCTGATGCCGGCGGGTCTGCAGGAGCGCCCTGGGAATCATAGCGAAGGGGGAAAACGCGTGATGGCGACCTCCGAACCAGACCTGACGGAAGGCGTCCACCGCCAGGGCCGCCGGATCGGGTCGCCAGCGGAAAAAGAGCGGGAGCCGGGTGTACAAGCGAGAGGCGAAGAGATCTATGTGGAACGGGCCCCACAGAGCCGTAATAAATGAAAAAACGCACCTCGCCAGGGTCCACGCCAAAGTGGCCGACTGCGTTCCCCCAAGGCAATTGACATAGCGGACTGCAGACACATTGTCCATGCGGAGTTTGATGTAAGAGTTGATGCAGTCCCTGGAAGAACTCTTGATGGCGAACGAGCCCGCCAGGAGCCTCAGGCAATCGATATGCAGGCCGGTCTCCGACTGAGACCAAGGACCACCCGTGGAAATCTCGCCGCACCGCGCACCCCAGCCGGGAAGGCTGACGGCGGAATCTATGGAAACATCCGGCGTCATGCTGAAAATAGCCTTGCCGTTCCAGGCAGACATGTTGGCCAGCTACCAGCGAAGCTCCGCCCTGGTCTGATCGTCTAGGCAGATCCTGTCCGTGTAGGAAGCGCCCAGTCGAAGATGGTGGATCTTGAGACGCTGGAGGGCCCTGTAGTGGAGGGGCCCCAGGAATATCGCTTGGATGGAGGCCGCCAAAAGGCTGATAACCCGGGCCAAATGACGGAGCGATATCACACGCAAGCGAAGGCTCCGCCGTAGCTCCTTCGTGATGGACTGGATCTTGGCGGTCGGGAGGCGGAGAACACTCTCTACGGAGTCAACGACGAAGCCCAGGAACTCCAACCGCCTGGAGGGGACAAGGTGAGACTTCTCCTCGTTGACGAGTAAATCCAGACGAAGGATCAGATCCAGCGTCCCCTGCATGTGACGGTGCAAGATATCCTTGTCTTGTGCCATGAGAAGCATATCGCCCAAATAAATAATCAACCGGATCCCCCTGGAACGGAGCGAGTCCACCACTGGCTGGAGAAGCTTGGGGGAACACCACGGCGCCGCGAAGGGTAGACAAGTGAAGCGCCAGAGCTCTTCGCGCCAACGAAAGTGGAGGAGAGACCTGGATCCGGCCGCCACAGGAACCGTGAGATAGGCGTCTTTTAAGTCCATCTTCACCAGCCATTCGTTCTTGAGGAGCAGGTCCCGGAAGAGGTCGCTCCCCTCCATCTTGAAATGGCGGTAGCGGACGTACCCGTTGAGGTGCCGGAGAGTGATGACCGGACGCAGGCCGCCTCCTTTCTGTTGAACCAGAAAGATGTTGCTGAGGAAGCCAGGAGAGTCGGGGGGAACACGTTCTAAGGCATTCTTCTGAGCCAGGGAGGCGACCTCCGAATCCACGAGGGCCATGTCGTGCTGGGAAGAAAC
This sequence comes from Spea multiplicata, assembly GCA_009364415.1. Taxonomy (NCBI): domain Eukaryota; kingdom Metazoa; phylum Chordata; class Amphibia; order Anura; family Pelobatidae; genus Spea; species Spea multiplicata. Next base: position 56,137 of record VKOC01046733.1, on the reverse strand, counting down.
AAGAGGCCGTAGAGGGGAAGAAGATGGAGGGTAACTTACCAGCTCTATGACGTCGCCGTCCACCGTCTGGAGGACCCACGTGTCGGGGGTTATGGACCGCCAAACCTGTAAAAAATGGGTGAGCCTGCCCCCTACAGGATACTGGGAAGAAGGGTGAATAAAAAGACGACTCACCAGTAGGTTTGCGGGTGAAGTGGGATCCACGCTGGCCTCTCGCTCTCCATGGGCGCCCACGCTGCGGGAAGAAAGGTTGCCTGGTGTACGAGTCCGGGAAGGCGGGACGGCGAAGTTGGAGGTGAGAGTAGGAGCCTCGGCTCGAGCGTGTTGAGCCTTGAAAACCGCGGCTGGCCAGACGGCTCCTGCCTCTGCCAGCCCTGGTGTAGACCCGAGGGCTGAAAACCTTCCGCATGGATGATTGAGCCTTATCCAAAGCAGTAAAGGCGCCCACGTAACGGCCAAGATCCTTAATAAAGGAATCTCCGAACAGTAAACCTTGGGCCTCACTGCCCATCTCTGTAAGCGATAAGTTAGCCAACTTAGGCTCAATCTTAAACAGGATGGCCTTGCGCCTTTCGATAGACAGGGAGGCGTTAGTGTTTCCGGCAATGCAAATGGCCCGCTGCACCCAACCCCGAAGGACCATCGGATCTGGGGGGGCACCGGACTCCATCCAGTCCTCTATGAGTTGGAATAATTTGGTCAAGGGGCCAAAGATATCTAAGTGCTTGTCCTGCGTGGCTTTAAGCGCAGACTCAAGGCCCTTACGTGGATTCCAGCCTGATTTAGCCAGGAACTGAACCATCTTAGGGTCCACCACAGGAGTCTCACAAACTTTGCCCGGGATGATCGGCCGGGGGCACTCAGCGCGAAGCTTGTTGCGCGAATCTTTACTTAAAGGCTTACGAACCCTAGCCTGGAGATAGCGGGCCACATGCTCAGAGGGTAGCCACTCGGCAGAGCGAGGGTGATGCAACTCCTCCGGGTCAAAATACGGTTCTCCAAACTGGTCTAGAATAGCCGAGCCACAATGATTAGGACGACAATCGGCTAGAGAGGACCCTGCCTGAGCCGCAGTTTCTGAGGGGGGGACCGTATCATTGTCAACCTGATCCCCAGAGCTGGTGTCAGAATCAGACACATCCCAAACCTCCTCAATAGAATCCGACTCCGAATCGGACGGAGCAGAGGAATGCGCTTTAGCGTATTTCCATTTCCGCGCCTGTTCTGCCCGGCGGGTAAGGGCTCTTTTGCGTTTCTGAGGAACGCTATCAAGGATGGGATTAACCTCATCAGTCAAGGTAGTTCTGGAGGTTGGCACATTGATGTGACGGGATTTGCATAAGGCTTTTTTACCCCCAGATGTCTGAGGAACTGGGTCAGCTGGGGCCACAGCAGGCTGTAACTGGCCAGAAACGGATCTCTGGATAGCCTGAGACAGGGATGCAGACAAGGTAGATGTCATTGAAGACATGGCTGAGGCAATTGCCAGGGATACGGAATTATTTAAATCCTTAAAAGGATCCGAAGGGGGAATATTGGCCAAAAGATCATCCCTCAGGGCAGCCTCATGGTCGGATAAACTCCCAGAGGGAGATTGATGCCCAGCCATAAGGAATAACACGGTAGGGAAGTGTCACTTTAAGAGAAAAAAACGGCTGGTAACACGAATTGCACTGAACCTAAAGGCAAATGTCGAAATAGGGATATGCCCCTTTAATTGAGAACACACGTACCGCGAAAAGAAGGAAAAAAGGGACCGCAGTACCCAGAAGAAAAAACGGCCGGCAGCACGTCCCGAGGCTCCTACTCACACGCGGGCAGAACAGAGAAAAAACCCGCGAGCGCGAGTAGGCGGAGCCAGGGGGCGAGAAAGAAGGATGTGCGGACGTAAGTGGCCGCCACGCGAAATGCCGGAGGAAGCCGCGGACGCCGGCTGCAGAGAGAAAATCCTGCAGCCCCGACGTCCAGGCAGCCAAAAGGGAGAAAGGACCCGAGGACCGCACAGATGGGTCTAAGCAGAACGGAACGGGAAGGTAAAGGGAACGAACGGACCAGGGGGGGGGTAGGCGACCGCACGGTCCGCAAGGTGAAAAAACCGGATGGTAAAGGCACAGACGCGGCGCCGGAAAACGCCGAGGACCAGGGAAATAAAATAAAGAAATGAGCCAAAAGGAAAATTTTTTATTAGATAAATACACAAAGAAAAGGATAATAACACAAACAAGGAAGGTGAGGGAGGACCTGGCCGCGCCAGTATGGAGAACGCGCAGCCAGGGCCTCCCCGTGAGCCCAAAAGAGCTCCAAACACCAAAAACAAAATACAAGATATAAAGGATAAAAGGGTACTTATCTGCTGTCCGGAGCAGCAAAGAAAGAGGAGGATTATAGAGATGTCAGCCCTTTTATGGATATAGTGATGTGGGAGGGGTTATTGTTGTACACTCCTTTTGAGTTTTTCTCTACCTAATGTTGTTTCTTTGCTGCTGTTCGGAGTAAAGAAAGGGTTAATGCACAATATGAGCCTCCGTGTCTTGAAATAAAATCAGACCTCTCTAAGGGGTATTTTGTTTTTCTTATCAAAAATGTATTCTAAGGCTTCATCTTACAAACATGAATTATCTGCAAATAAATGAGATTTGTATATCCCAGTGCTACTGCAATTTGCACATTGAGTACTGTATAAAGAAGATGCTATGACTGGACTATATTTAACCTAATTAATACAATATTTTATATTTGTGTAATACAAATAATACAGATTCTGAACTTTGAACTTTCTCAAGATTAAACATAGTCCCCTCTCTTGGCATTGAAACCCTCTTTTCTCTCTCAATAGCCCTTTTTTCTAGAAGCTCACAATGTTTAATAGGTATAAGTATATCACAGTGTTAAATACAGCCCTAAAAGTCACAACGATGTCTATAGAAACAGTGGAATATTACTTATTAACTTATGCAACTAAAACGTGTTATTATCCCTTCTAAATGCCTTACTATCAATAGGTTACAAAATCACATATAAAGTCTCAGTAACCACATGTAACGGGACCCTGTTGAACCACAGCACTGTTATTGTGCCAGTGTGCCCTTATTCCTAACCACACCTCTTAAAACAATTACAACAGATGCTATACAGATGCTATGCATACTATAGTACGCAAAAAACAGGCACTACCTGTCTCATAGATTGGTATACACTGCTCAGTGCATATATGTGTTTATATACATATGTCTATTTATGGTCTGTGTCACAGGAGGTAATTTATTTTAATTTTTAATCAAGCCATTTTTAAATAATTGGCAGTCCACTATTTAAATGAATAGCTTCTGTAATGATTTAAATACATAATATAATTTTTAATTTTGATATTTCATTTTTACTAGAGATTTATTATTAATCTGTAAGGATTATGAAAAATCTAAGTTAAACATGTTCTTATCTTCATAGAAGGCTGCTTTTTGTCCAATTTACCTATTAAAGTACTCTCATAGAGAATAATATAATCATAGCCTTTCTCTAAAAGCATATTGTTAAGAATCTGGCCTTCAGGGAAAATGTCCTTTTTTCTCTGCTGTAGCCTTTTCAACCATCAAACTGATTAAATTGAACTAAGGCAGGAAGATTTAGGTAACTTCATTTTAGCATTCAGTTATTCTCAAAGAGATTACCTTTATCAACAGTAGAAAGAACAATGGTTATTACATGCTATTCTTGGGAAGATCAACATATCTCTTTTAGTGCTACCTACCCAACTATAGAGCGCTAACCATTACAGTGCCTGTTAAGAAAGCTGTGCATTACTTTACCTATACAGACAAGCAGGGATAATATTATAATTTAAAGCGGCTTCTATTGCAGGCACTGTGTACACTGCACCTATCCTCTCTTGTCAGTGTCTTCTCTGCAGCTGTACACTCCGCCACACACTGACTCACTCCCCCACTCCTTCTTCCCTCTCTCCTGTCGGTATCTTCTCTGCAGCTTCACACTCTCACACACTAAGCCACTCCCCCCTCCCACCACTCATGTCAAAGCGATTGAACATGTAGAAAAATGTAAACCAAATTAGTATTTGCTATGACCATTACATTTCCTGACTCATTTGGTTCGGTCTAAAATCCGGGGGCTTTTGTAATTCTGGAATGAAATGTGTTGCCCTGTGCCCACATTCACTCTTACTTTCTCACAGTCTCATTCTCGTTCACTGTCACTCTCTCCTGGGCTGAATTAACGCAGGGGCTGATGGAGCTGCAGCTCTAGGCCTCTAGGCAGGGCTAGACTGAGTGGGCCTATGTGTGACTGATGCAGGGCGGTCTTTAAGGCAGGCCAAAAGGAGCAGCTGTCACTTAAGCCCTTAGCAACAGAGGTCACAGGCAGTGGCGGAACTACCGGGGTCGCAGGGGTCGCGACTGCGACTGGGCCCAGGAAGAGCGGTGGCTGAAAACGGCACCTCTTGGGTCCCCCTGACTGACAGAACTCCAGGACTCCTCTGCTCATATGCCGGCGCGCAGCGGTGAAGCCGTGCGCAGCGACACAGAGGCCTTGTGCCCCCACCACAGGAGTGCACGGTAAGTGACCTACAAAGGGGGGTAGGGGTAGTGGGTAGATTGTGAGGGGGGTAGATCGTGAGAAGGGGGAGAGAGGGGTAGATCGTGAGAAGGGGGGAGAGGGTAGATTGTGAGAAGGGGGTAGGGAGGGAGAAGGTAGATAGTGGGAAGGGGGTAGGGAGAGGGTAGATAGTGAGAAGGGGGTAGATGGGTTGGGGGCCCTTAACAGATTCTTGCACCGGGGCCCTGAGGTTTCTAGTTACGCCCCTGGTCATGGGGGTCACAACTGCGACCAGGCCCGCAATTATAGGGGGCCCGGACGACCCCCCGCAATCACGGACGTAGGAGTCCGCTACTTACCTGTACTCTTGTACAGCCAAGTGGATGCAGGAACCCAGCGGAGCCACGTAAGCCACGTACGTCAAATGACCCTGCTGTGCGTCTCCTTTCCCTGGACTGTAAAACAGAAGTCGTTTGCACGAAGTGTGAGCAACACATAAGGAAGCAGCAGCCCCTGCTGACATTTGCAGTTCAGGTAAGGGGGTAGGGGAGAATGTATGAGTAGGTGAGATTGAGTGAATGTGAAAGAGTATCCCCAGGCAGGCTCTTTTGGAGGGAGCAGAGATGCCCCAGGCATGCTCTTTGGGGGGGCAGAGAAGCTCCAGGCATGCTCTTTGGGGGGCAGAGATGCCCCAGGCATGCTCTTTTGGAGGGGACAGAGATGACCAAGACAGGCTCTTTGGGGGCGCAGGGATGCCCAAGACAGGCTCTTTTGGGGAGGACAAGGGTGCCCCAGGGAGGCTTTTTTTTTGGGGGGGGGTGCAATCTGGGTGCCAGGGCTGATTTGATACTAAAGGGGAGGGGTGGCTGGGTGGCATAAATACACAATGTGAAGCTGGCTGGTGGCAATACGCAAGGATGTGGGAGGCATTAATTCACAAGGTGGTTGCTAGCTGGGGCATCACATACATCAATACTAAAATGGGGGCTGCTGTCTGGTGGGAGACATATCTAATGTGGGGCTGGCTGGGGGTATAAATGCACAATGGGGGCTCACTGGAGTGCAGAAATACACGTGAGGGCCGGTGGCATTAATACACAAGGTGGCAGCTGGGGCCACCACATAAATCAATACCAAAGGGAGGGGCAGGCTGGGGTATAAATACATATAGGGCTGGCCGGGGGGGGGTGATACACAAGGGAAAAAAAAAAAGTATTGTTAGCTTAGCCGCTCCTGATGCAGTGTCGGTGTGGCAGAGCCTGTTCTGGAGTGTGTGTTTGGGCGTTGGTGTGGCAGAGCATGTCCTGGTGTGTGTGTGTTAGGGCATCAGTGTGGCAGAGCCTGTCCTGGTGTGTGTCGGTGTGGCAGAGTCTGTCCTGGTACGTGTGTGGGGGGTGTCAGTGTGGCAGAGCCTGTCCTGGTATGTGTGTGTTTGGGTGTCGGTGTGGCAGAGCCTGTCCTTGTATATGTGTGTTTGGGTGTCGGTGTGGCAGAGCCTGTTCTGGTGCGTGTGTTTGTGTGTCAGTGAGACGAGATCTGTACTCATCTCAGGTGCAGCTGCGGGGGGGGGGGTTTACAGCCGCCCAATTAGCAGCTGCAGCCTGCAGACTAGCTGGGAGATCGCAATCTCCCTCTAGTCGGCTCAACATTAGGGAGCGCAAGCTCTGTCACTTCTGTACTTGCTTTACTGCTCCCTAATCACTATCCACCGGCAAATAATGCAGAGCGCGGGGATATGACGTCATCCCTGCGCTCTGCAGCAATAGCCGGCGCATAGTGATGAGGGAGTAGTAAATCAGTGACAGACCTTGCGCTCCCACCACAGGATGCAGGATACAGGATGGAGACAGAAGGAAGAAGGATGGTGGAAAAGGTAAGAGATGGGGCGAAAGCGGTGTAAGGACAGTGTATGTGTATGTATATGTTTGTAAGCTTGTGTGTATGGGCCGGTGTGTGTAAGAGCACTATAGATATTTGTTAACTGGTGTGTCAGGGCAGTGTATATGTGTGTGTTTAAGGGCAGTATACATGTATATGTGTGTATATAAGGGCAGTGTACATGTATATGTGTGTGTTAGGGCGGTATACATGTATATGTGTGTGTGTAAGGGCAGTGTACTTGTGTATGTGTGTGTGTGTGTGTGTGTGTGTAAGGTCAGTGTACATGTTTGTGTGTGTAAGGGCAGTGTACGTGTGAGTGTGTAAGGGCAGTGTGCATGTATGTGTAAAGGTGTTGTATGTGTATATGTGTGTTTATGGGCAGGTGTGTGTAAAGGCAGTGTGTAAGGGTCCTGCAAGGGACGCTTTTTTTTTTTTTAAAAATTAATTGGAAAACAAATAAATCCAACCTGTGCAGTAATTTTGAAAGCGGTACAATACACATTGCGGTACAGAGACAATGATACATATAATGGCATGAAAATACTGCAACACAGAATTTGTGTCATAGTACTGCATTTAAACAATAAAAAAAGAACCACCATCTCTGAGTCGATGAACTATGTCGAAGCAAGCCCCCTCAGGTGAGTATAGGGCCGTTTCATGGTACGGAGGAAATAAAAAGGAAGAAAACATAACAACAAAATAAACGGTGCTTGCCAGGCAAAAAAAACATGCATAATGCCCTCTGCTTTATCTCAAAATACGCCAACCATGAAACATCAGTTCCCCACACCCCCCACGTTGTCTCTGAGCCATCACATACTCCACACTGTAACATGGGAGTCCAAATGGTTCGAGGCCTGAGGCCTCATGAGCTGCATACTCATATTGTTCATTCTCTTCAATGAGAGAGATCAATTCCTCCTTGGAGGGAATCCGAGCCGATCTCCACAATCTAGCGTTTTAGCCGCTATAAGCACGTGCATAACAAGCTTACGAGTCAATTTCCCAATACATTTGGGGAGCATATCTAATAAAGCTATTTTCGGATGAGGTAGCACTCTGTGAGGGAGCAAGCTATTAATGACATTGAAGACAATAGACCAGCAAGGCCGAAGTTTGACACAATCCCACCAGACATGTAACATGGAGCCAGGAGAGTTGTGGCAGCGCCAACACAAGGCTGAGGCATCTGAGAAAATGCGACCCAGTCGTGAAGGAACCAGGTACCAACGGTATAGAACCTTCCTATTAACTTCCCAGGGCGATACACAGCGAGATATACCCTGTAAATGATGCTCTTAATCTGGCTCTGTCTCTCTCACGGTCTCTAAATGTATCGTTACCATAACCGGCATGGACTTCCGCAGCCGCCCTCAGTTCAAGATGCAAAATTATGGCCCTTTCGGTGATGTCCTGTCACCCGATTGTCAAATTGTCCTAGTGTCCTATTACCCTTAGTTGAAGTGCCTTTTCCACATGATGATTAACATGTTATGATGTTGACTGAGATCATCTGCCTAAGGGGGTATGTGGTTTTAGTAGGAATCAGTTCTTTATAGCTCCCAAGTTTCTCTAAATTATTACCCTCTTAAACTGATCTGCTATTATTTAGCTATCATTTCCTTCCTATTAGCGTATCTCCAAACATTAATGGTTTTTGTGAGACATCCCAGATTTCCAGGCCCACTATTTCACTTTTGTGGACAGTGAGCAAGTATGACAATGTATATGAGTGTCAGTCCTAGTGTATTTATATATTCTTGCTTTAGTGTTGTTTACACTGCCCTTACATACTGCCTTTACACACACCTGCCCATAAACACACATATAAACATACACTGCCCTTACACAACCCACATACACTGCCTTTACACACACCTGCCCATAACACACATATACACATATACTGCACTTACACACACCTGCCCATACACTCTACCCTTACACATACCTGTCCATAAACATGCATATACATATATCTGCCCATATACACAACCACTGCCCTTACACACACACATATACACATACACTGCCGTATGACATCATATCATGGCACTCTGCATTATTTGCAGGCGCATAGTGTTTAGGGTGGACAGAAGCCGAAGTCTGAAGTTACAAACCTTGCACTCCCTAACGTTGGGCCAGTTAGAAGGGGATTGTGACTTCCCCATCCAGGCCTGCTCATCGAACACCTCTTTCCCAGACCAGCGCTCATGGTGCCTGGGTGCGCAATGTCCACGGGGGGCGCTCAATGAGCATGGCTTGTCAGAGAGATCACCATCTTGCAGCTGTCTCGGCACTCCCTTGAAGACCAGCCTAGAGGAGGCGTCCTCTCTGCTCGCCCCCTTCCCTATAGATACACTACTGTTTATTAGAGGCTTCATGGTGAATCGCATTGCTGGCAGCAATGTAATTTACCACGGGGCCCCTAGAATGTGGGGCCCTTGGGAAACTGCCCAGTGTGCCAATGCGTGTAGATGGCTACCCTAATGTTGGGCTGGTTAGGGAGATCCTTGATTTCCCCAACCAGCCCTGCAGGCTGCAGCTGCTGATTGGGCAGCCCGAGGTGAGTGCCTCTCTCGCCTCACCCTTCTTACAGGCCTGCCTGCTGACATAGAAACATACAATAAGGCCCGTCTAGTCTACCCATTTTTTCTGATGCAAAGAACTCTATATGTGATAGTGCTAGAGTCTATTGCTATATAGAAAAACAAAAAAATGCAGTGGAAAAAACAAATAAATAAAGCTATCATTTTCAATTATATGCTGGCTACATACAAGATACTTTTATTTCACATGTAACAGTACCAGATAATAAAAAAATAAAGATTACAATGTTATTGTATATTTCATCCTGTCTTTCAATCTGATAAATTGTTCCCTAGTGCTTATGATTGTTTGAACATCACTACATGGTCTAGTGTCCGTGAACAGAGAAAGTTTAATTATGGGGTTGGGAAACTGTCTATCTTCCTTTGTTAAAGTTTCCAAAGCTGGTGTAGTAATAATAGTCAAATGTCAAGGGTGCTATTGTGATAAAAACACACAGGCATCACGCACTGGTGTGAAAGTTGCAAACAACCTCTGACTGCAACTTTATGGGGGGAAAGGAAGATGTTTCTTTTTTATTCCCTTTGTAGATGTTCCAAAGCATCATTTTAAATAATTTGTTCTGGGTGGCCTGTTTTTTCTGCCAATATTTCTCTGAACTTCTTGTTCGCATAATGTCATTGTAAATACATCAGTGATAGCAAAGTTATCTTATCACATGTTTTTTGTTAAAATAAAAACTATTTATATCAGCTATTTATACCAAATATGGGCATTTCTACATTGAAGGATGTGATAAAATATTAGTCATACAAAATAATACAGGATATTATAAGTACGTATTATTTTAATAGTTTCTTACATCAACCTAGCTATATGTCTGTCAAGGGGACTTTTTGTAGTCTTGCTTAAGATATAGTTAGGTGATGATCATGTAAATAGCTTTAACTTTATCTGGGGAAACTTACTGTAAATATTTTGTTTACCGCAAGCTATTCATAGATACATAGTGTAGGATAACAAGTGGACAGGACTCCTGATTGGTGAAACAGGAGGGCAGACGGGATGTTGTGCATCCATTGGTTGTGGAGACTCTGGGGAGGGTGGTTTAGTTGCAGAAAGGGAGTATCCAATATTTGTAATATAATGATATGTTATAAATTCCACTCACACTCTCCAGCTGGTGCTCAGCTTTCTTGCTCCAGCTCTGCTACTGTTTATTACCAAAGTTTTTTTGCTTCTTAGAACATTGCTGTGTTACTATAGGTTCATGTCCCCTGGCCTATTTTCTGGTATTGTTGATATTCTCCTGTCCTCAATTTTTGCTATTTTTATCATTTCTGAATCTCTGCTGCCGGTACCGGCCCCTAGACTGTTCCATGACAACGCTTCTGTTAGCCCCTTTCATGTTACATTTCTATGAATCTTGTACTTTATTCTTGGGTCAGTGATGACCCAATACTTATCCGCCACCATCTGGCTACTGACTTCCACTAGTCTTGAAAATGCTCCAGTCTGCCTAGTCCCTCAGGCTACTGACTTCTGCTACTGTTAACTTCTGGTTGCTTACTTAGGCTAGCTCTGACAATTCTCCAGTCTGCCTATTTATTTCTGCTCTGGTCTTTGCTGTACAATGCGTTGGGTATTGACCTTGGCTCTCCCTGGACTACCTTCTGTTTCGCAGTACCCTTTATGCATACTGTGTGTAATATTGTGTACCTTGCCACTCTTTGTAGTAATCACAATATCACGGCCTACCTACAAGAGATTCCAAACCCTACACACTAGGTAGGTCCTAACAGCTCTTCTCCAGATCTTCTCCATTCTGTTCACTATTTAGGTGGTCTATGGCTATACAGCAGCAGCAGGAGTGGACTGAGACCATCCAGGGCTCTGGAAAAAAAGTAATGGACACCTTGTGATGATGGCCCTCTTGGTCACACCCAATCATTACCATACCTCTTCTTGGTTAAGCCTCTCCCTTGTGGTTACACCCCTCATCTAATTCTAATTATAAATATATAAATACAGTAAATCATTCAGAAAAAATATAAATATAAAGGTAAATATGTTTACTATGCCATAACTCCCATCTGTCAAAGCCCCGGGTCCTAGCACTGATGGGCAGGCAGCTGCTCGCAGATGTGGGTTATCGTGGGCTAGGCCACAGGGAACAGGAAGATTCTGGGGGTCCCACTACCAGTAGGCAGGAAGATGCCTGTCGGCGCAGAGACTCCCAGAAGAATATACTTACCAGTTCCCGGCGCACTGGAGGCTCTGACAACAAGAGGGGAGCGCGGCTATGCACGACGTTGATGTTGGATTTGGTGGCGGGGCCAGAGCTGGTGCTGGATTTAAAATCCAGGAAATGTTCTGCTCTGGTACCCTGTTGTGGTTCTTTACTGCACATTGAAGCCTGTGCTGATGGGTCAGTCTGCCCATGAGCAGCATACTGTGTCCAAAAAACAACGATGGCCAAATGGCCACAACTCTAAACCCCAAACCGTGTTGGCGCTTTTCATATGTTTAGTGATATCAGGAAACTTTTCTGTATCTGGTAGACACATCTCTATATAGGTATTTAAGACTTGTGCAAATGGACAAAAATGAATCGGACATCCAAAATATGCAGTCCCTTTTGCACTCACAGTCTCTCACACTTACATTCTAATTCTCTCTCACCCCCTCTTAATGTTTCCCTACCTTCTCTGCCTATCGCTTATTCTTCATCTTCTCTCTTTTATCTTCTATCTTTGTCATGGATATAACCTTCTGAAAAAAATGGCACTGTTACCGGTGAGGTCCTCTCACCCAATCCTTTATATGGGACGTCACTGAAAGAGGAAGTCCACCTTAGGTAAAGATGGCAGCACTTTCGGTGACATCCTCTAACTCAATTTGAGGATCAGTCAAGAGGACATGAGAAAGTGAAAGTTTGCATTAGGTTATGTCCACAGAGATGCGTATGAAGATAGAAATAAAAGAAAGAAGATGAAAGAGAGAAGAGAATATGCAGAAGCGGCCAGCAGAGAGGGTAGGGAAACATTTAACAAGTGTGTGAGAGAATGTGAACGATAATGAGAGTGAATGTGGGCACTGGGCCTATTTGCACATGTCTACATGCATACATACATGCATACATACATGTAGCAAAATTTTAAGTAAAATATATGTGTGTGTATGTATGTATATATATATATATGTATGTAGACAGATATATAGATACATTTATATAATATTTATAAATATATCTATATATATATTTATAAAGTATGTGTGTGCATGTAAATTATAAATGCAAAGAAAGAAGATAAAACCTAGTTGATAAAAGAAACCAGTGTGCTTTTGGGTGATGTGTGTATTGAACTTCAGGCGAATTCCTCTTATGCTAATACAGCCAATTTCCTCCTTTATTTCATTTCTGGAGCCTGAGTCTGTGATCACTGATAAGGTTCCCAAGGATACCGTCTTCACTCACAAATGAGAAAGTAGGGGGGAGAATAATGATGGAGATGTGTAACTTGTACTGAATGCTGGTAGATGAATAATTTAAAACTATGCCTGGAGATTTGAGGCTAAAATGAGAGATAAGAGACACCACAGGGTCTTCTCTATTTATTCAGAGCTTCATCTTCCAATGACAGGTGACCTCCAAGGTCAAGGGCATGATGGGATAGAACCAACAGTTGGAAGAAGTATTGTATCCTAAAAGGAAGTAATGATTCATTCTGTCACAGGAAAATTTGAACCTGTCTATTTTGTCAATTTTAGAATAGTAGCAAGTGGAATAAAACATTTAAAACAATATACATGTATATATAACAAGTGTTCTTTTATTCAAATGCTAGAGGCTGAATTAAAACAAAATAGAATCTTTAAAAAAGTATTACAGTACGAATTGTAACAACGCACCTTGTTTTATGTTATAACTATTCTAAGTGGTGTACAATGACAAGGCAAATGAAAGGCATATGAAAATGTGTTTTTACATATTGGCAGGCATAACATGTATTTTAAAGTGTGAAATCAGGAAATCAATCCCTGTATACACAAACTAATGTAATCCTTGTTTTTATAACAACAAATTAAGAAATCCAAATTGTAACTCATGCACACCTGCATAAAGTGATCGGTCACTGTATACAAAACAAAGTGAAGCTTTAGCAGTCAATCAGTGGCAGGAAAGTGCTCCAGTTACAATCAATAGTAACACTTTTCACACATGAGCACTGGTGTCTGAACAGACTCTGTCCCCAGCTTTCACAAACAGCCTGGAGCTGACTGAAAGTGAGCGTATGAGGCACAGGTTGATTTGTTCCTGTATGGAATTTGGTTGGTGGTGTGGAAAAGGACAAATGCATATGGGAATTTTTGCTTAAAACACAAAAATTGCATATGATGGCTGTAGTGTCCATTTAACGGTCTCCAAAGGGTCTTCAGCTTTCTGTCCTGTGTATTTTTTAATCTATATACTGTAGGTAGATTTATTTTGTGGTTACCACACAGTGTACATTTACAAAAAAGAAATACCATAAGGTTATATGTGCTCACTGTATGATATGGTGGTTTTGTAGGTTAGGGATAGGAGAAGAATCCAGTGTTACCTATTCATTTATTCCATAAAGGTATTCCCAATTTGGCTTGTTACGCTTATGTCTAAGTAGAGTGGGTTATCTCACTAGTGATGTGGAGTGAACCAAGATGGGCATGTGATACATTTGTCCACAGCATTAAGAAACAGTCTTCCAGAAGTGAGAGAGGTTAATATGATGGCCTGATTTAAACACGAATGAGATATATGTAAGACAAGATAAATACAAACATAGAAAACTTGCAATATAGTGAGAGTAGATTTTTACTGCACTACACAGCTCTACATCTTTTTTTATTATTTCTGTAATGTAGCCCATATATATATATAAAAATATATACTGTGACAAACCCTATAGCATGAGGGACATACATGTCACTTTTAAGGGTCTTAAGCACAGTCCTCTAGGGCAATCAGAGTCAGGAACACCAGTGTTTAATAAAACAGCGCTTTATTTTAACCGCTTAAACCCCAAAACCAAATCATAAAACAAAAACCTAGCTCCCAATTGGAGCCCTCTCTAACTAAACTACGCTGGTGCAGACTGACCAGCCTAATCACCCACTATCTCAACCTCCCAGCCAGACCCAGCTACGCCAGGCTCTGGAAAACCTCCCTCAGACAGCACACACAATGTCCAGGCAGGTATTGCCTCACTTGGCTCAGGGATGATCTTGTTCAGGGCCTCTCCTTGCCCTGGGAGCGCAGGGAGCTTCCTCTTTCCCCAACAGTCTCTCTGACTATCAGGCTCCAGGGGTTTTTAATGTCCAGCACCTGTGCCTGATGCCAGCCTCATAGAAATCCTGGACCGGATCCTGTGGACTTCTTGCCTCCTGGAAAACCCGGCATGGATTTTCCACAAAATGGGGAAATGGAGCATTGGCCCACCCTGCTCTCCAATTGCTCCACCCCAGGGACCCATATGTATACTCTGCATAGCAGTTGTACCCAGATGCCATGCTAATCATCTCCCTGGGGTTCACACTGTCACAATACCAAGCCGCCCAATGGCTTTGCCTCAGCACTTTGTCCCACGTCTTAAAAGGGGTGGGGCAAAGTTCTGAGACACGGCCATTGGGCGGCGCGGTGCATGCACGCCAGCTCCTTTAAATTCATTAGGCGCCGGCGGCCAGAAGAGGATTTGTATCCTGCTCGCAGCCGGTTTGAATGTTGGTCTGCGGCCCATGGACTTGCTGGCCCATAGTGAAGTTTTTAATGTATTAATATTTGATTTCTACTGGAAAAAACTCAAGCCACAAAAAGTGGTGGTATCACATATAAAGGTTTGTGATTCCTTTTAGTAAAATAATTATGCCACAAGCTAGATTTTAAACATTGTGCCAATTGTGAACTTGTGGTAACTTTATATCTCACCCTGTAGAACTAAAAACAACTTTTCACTATTTAAGCTTCTTTAATAGGTAATTACTATGATGTAAAAGTATGATTAATTTTATTTGTGTACGCAGTCTGGGACATTAGTGTGATGAACGAGAATAGTGAGACTGACGAAACGCCTACCTACAAGATCTGAGGTGTGCCATGACTCAATGCAGAGCATCTGATCATAGGGCAAATTTATAAAAATATTTGTTAGGTGTAATCTGACAAATAACCACTTCATGTAGAGAAAGAAAAACAGTCAAAAGTATGTAATTCTTTTTCATTGCATACAAATTTGCTATTTTTAAGTTTCTAGAGAGCATGTAACAGATTACGTAATAGATTCATGAAACTATGATATATTAGTTAATAAATGTATAGCCCCAACATATATGTTTAACAGTTTTGGTGGAGTATGCTTAAATGATGTTGTTTATTTGTAACGTAACTGCAAGCGCAGTGCTTCTCTTCACTGCCCTCTGCTTGAAGAATGGGGAGACCACCTTCCTCCTCGCAACCACCACAACAGCAGCTGATGCAGAGAAGAGGTAGAGCAGGGTGGCAGTAGGGTAGTAGTCAACAACGGAACTGCAGATCTTTGTAATGGAAGACTGCGCCACGCACAAGATGATTGCGCGTCCTGACAACCGGAAGTTCTGCAAATTTGAATTCCATGCCCCATCCTTCTGGCTCCTATTTAAAACTTTCAGTTTCCAGTGGTCCTTGCGTTCTGATGGTCGCCTATGCTCTATAGTGCTTGTCCTCAGTATGCGTTATCCTCTCTAAGTCTTTGTGTTTGACCGCGGCTTGTTTTTCTTGATGTTGATTCTCTGGTATCCCGACCTTGGCTTGTTATCTGCTGATCCTGATTCCTGGTATCCTGACCTCTGCTTGTTAGACCACGATATTGTTTACCCTTGGGGTTCTACCTGACCCTGGTGTCTCCAACTTCACTGTGCCTGACATTATTAAAGTAAATGAGTGATGTTTTGCATGTATAGGAATAGAGGTTCTCAAGAAGCAGGGTTCATGCTGACATTTATAAACATATATTAAATCGTTTTATTAAAACTCTATTAAAATTCTATTCTGCTATGTTAGGGTAGAAAGTGATAGCCATGTCAATTGTGGGCAGACCTGTGACACCATAACATACATGGGACTAAAAACTTTGCACATGTGTTGCCATAGCTACTCCAGTCTATTAGGAAAAAAATCCTGATGATTTAAGTCTCAATAAGGGGAAATTGTAGAGTTAAATGCAAAGTAATTTATCCTCTTTCATTTGCAGAATATTACACATGCTTGTGGGAACATATTTTTTATGAAATTTCCCACTGTAATATTTTCCAGAACCCACGAATTTCTGATTAAAATTTCAAAGCTTTCTTTGTCGTTTTTATCAGATTCATGGAGGGTCTGGCCTTGTTTTTGGGACTTCGAACCAATCACCGAACAGGTATAGTTGTCAACATTTGCCATGTCAAGGGGGTGTTCCAACCTAGTGTTTCCTTTCATTTCATTGGGGGTTTAAGTGGTTTTCCCATTCTCACAGCACAAGTTTTTGTGATATGGTAGTTTCTGTGAAATGTGGCTGGGAGCACTTGTTGTGCATATGGTCAAGAGCATTTAATTGCACATGCTATATTTCCTGACTATGACTAAATTTTGTTGAGAACATTGGATCAAGCCCATTGTATCTCAGTATGTGTTTTAATTTGTTTGTCATCTATCTTGAGACTCTCTACTCAATGTATCGGAGGTTGTTTGTATGGCTCCAGCAAATACTTATTCCTTAGCATAGATTGGTGATGGTTAAAGGGACAGGACCCAAGAAACCATATTGGTACTACAATGACTTTAATTTTTGACCACAAGTAACTGTGGTTTGAGTGCAAGGACAAAAACACTGTTAAGAAGAAGAAAATGGACGGAGCCCTAATTTGTATTCTACTATAATTCATGGGCTGGGCTAAAGCCCATACTGCCTCACTCTGATATATCACACCCATTTTAGCCCATAAAGCCTATATCATTATAAAACATGTACTGACATCCCTCTTAGATCAGTAAACCATCAATATTTAAACCACAACTTTTTTGTTTAAAAATATTATTAATTCCTGCTATATACAGATTTAAGAATACATTTTTAGAAACATTGCATGGGTGTGCATTAGTCTTAAAACTGTCAGTAATTTATTGTTTTTTAACATAACACAATTAAGTTTGTATAGCTTTACAGAAAATGTTAACACTTCAATTTTAAATTTAATCATGAATGTACAGTATACTATTTTAATTTCTCAAGGCTATGGTTTGTTAATATTCCACAAAGTCCCAGGATCCAAACTATATGACAGAATTTAAATCTATGAACATGAGGCAATCATGCTCAGCAGAGTATAACAATAATTATAATAGAGATTAAATAAAAATAATTAGAAAATGCTCATCTAGTTTTGATGTATTAATTATTCTGACCCTGTTCCATTCAGAGTCTAATTATCTGGTTCAGTGGAAATGTCAAGATTTCTACAACTCATAAAAATTACATTGAAGTAATTATGTCAGCAAACTAAACAGTATTCATTTACCAAGCTTTTTAGTTGAATATGCTTTAAATATTATTATTATTATTATCTCATTCACACTTTATCAAGAAATCATTTTAAGTAATGTAAGATTGCATGTACTAAATGCGAAAAATTAGTTTTCTTTTTAACTTTCATAATACTTTCCATCACTTCTTAGTAAACATATACATTTATTTGATGTATCAAGACATGCATCTTTTGTGTAAATGTGTTTTTTGCTGATTATGCAGTCTTTCCCTGCTTTCATAACGAGATGCTACTTTATTCTACAGTTATATATATATATATATATATATATATATATATATATATATACACAGAATGCACATTTAGAAAATAATTAATTTTTCTTAAAGTATGATGTGTATATTGTGTATTTATATATTAGACATGAGCAAATGGGCCAAGAACAATTCGGACACATTTTTTGGTTCCTTTTTGGCCCATTCTGCCCAGTGCCAACGTGAATTGAGGGCAATATGACGGTGCTTTCGGTGACATCCTCTTCCCAATTGGAGTTTCAGGGAGGATGTCACGATCTTCTGAGATTTGATAGTATGTATCAGTTTATACATTACAATCTATTTGGTGGTTGAGCGGAAAGAGAGACAGTAGATGAGGAGTGCAGCAAGGGTGATAGGTAGAACAGTGTTCTGTTGGCAAGTGGCCATGGCAGATGATTTTTTTTACCATGCTTATTAACGTTTTTAGGAGGGAGGTTGTATGCTTCTAGGAATAGGTAGGATTTCCCTGAACCTTTGAAATTAGAATAAGAGGGAGACAGTCTGATGGCAGTAGGTGGGGGATTCTTTAGAAGCAGTACAGCACATGTGAAGTCCTGAATACGGGAGTTGTAAGATGCAATAACGGTAGAAGAGACATGTAGGTCATTGAACACGCTGCCCCAGCTGCACACCCGGGGACTCAGAAGTACTGGTAAGTGGGGCGGGGGGGGGGGGGACAGGAGGATCCAGGTCCCCTACAGCTGCGGGGGATCTGGATCGTAGTCATCTCATAGACAGACCCGATTATAAGACGACCCCGATTATAAGACGAGGTGTATTTTTCAGAGCATTTGCTCTGAAAAAACCTCGTCTTATAATCGAACAAATACGGTACATACCCAGATCCGCACTAACATACAGACACACACATACCCAGACACACTAACATACCCAGACAGACACTCTCTACACAATTACACTGTTGCCCCTCCTGGACCCCCCAATGAGTAATACCAGGAATACAAGGGAGAAACAAATAAATTTGAAACATTAAGCTGTTGTACATACATTTGTAACAAGTATATGAAAAATCTAAAATACCTTTCTACTTTTATGTCTTTAATTCTAAACTTTAAGAAAACCTTTGATCTACAAACATTTTAACTACCTCATAATTAATAAAGCATGCTATAAAAACATAAAACCTTAAAGGCAAAATAAGTAAACATAAAATTATACATTTGTTTGATTTCAGTAATTAAAGTTTAAAACTGTTTACAGAAATTTTCAGACTTCAATTATTACTGTGTATAATTAACCAACTATACTTGAAATACAATGCAATAAGTAATATTTTTTTAATCCTCATGAGTGAAAACAATTCTTCCCAGAAGAGTGGGCCAAAGTTCCTCCACAGTGATGTAAAAGACTAATTTATCGCAAACATTTAATTACAGTTGTTGCTGCCAAGGGTGGCACAACCAGTTATTAGGTTTACGGGACATAGGTGTAAATCTATGGGTGATATAGATTTACCTTCAATAGCTGCATTTTGTGTTTACTCACGTTGTCTTTGTGTTATATTAAAATTAGTTTGATCTAAAATGTTTAAATGTGATGAGTAAACAAAACTAGAATAAATCAGTTTTATTAATTTTCTACTGACAAATGGTTTATGTTTTGATTTCTGCAAAAATTGCAACACTACATCTAGTCAAGATCACTGGTAACTAAACCAATGGGGGGAAAACATAAAAAACTAAAAATAAATAACATCAATGTAAATCAAAAAAGTAATTTATTGAAAATCTGCATTCTATTTCCAAAGCATAGCTCAGGCACCTAATAAGGATTTTTATGTAAGATTCATTCCTGAATTGCAGCACAATGTCATACATAATTTAGATCGTCCACAGAAAAAGCAGAAACTGTGCAGAATATATGTTCTGTAGCTGACTGAGCTTTTCAATTCAAATCAAAATTTAAAATTCTTAAAAGTGAAATAGAAAACAACTAGTTATATCTAGGTATTACAAAAGAAAGTATCTACAGTTGTGCTATGATATATGCTCAACTGAAAAAAAGATGTAATCAAATGTTCAGGACAAGAAAAAATAATTGAGTTATACTGTACTTACTGCAATGGGTAAATCTATAGACTGTTTTGTATTACTAATGGTAAACACAGTGTTTATTTTAGCCTCTGCTAGGCTTAAAAAAAGACTTAAGTAAAAACTAAAAACAGTTTTATGAAAGGCAACTTTACCAGGGACCAACCTGTATATCAGTCAAAAGGATAGGATGGGAGGGCTAGAAGCCATAAATATCTGAAATATCTGAACTCATCTGAAATCAATGTGACAAGTAAAAAGTGTTGATCTAAGGAAGCAATGTGAGAAAAATGTTTCCATGTTTTACTAGTTACAGAGCAATGTAAAATAGCTTTATTACATTTAAAATTAAGGTAACGTTAAGGTATGACTGTTAAATTTATAACTATTACATTTACTAATACCCATTACTAATTTACCAAATCTTCTTAATAATTTAACATGTCACAAAGTACTTTGTATGTGGCAGTATTATTAGTAAATCAGTTTTTAGAATTCATTCTCACTCTCACTCTCACACATGCATTCTCATTCGCTGTCTCTCTCACACTTTCTAAATTCCCTACCTTGTCTGCCAACCACTACCGCTTCTGCAAAAAGAGAATAGGGGAGAGGACATTACCACAAGCACCACCATATTTCCCTGAGTTCGAGTTAGGGCAACTTTTCCTTACCTTGAGTTGCTGCTGCTGTAGGTAAAAGGTAAGTCCAGAAGGCGTCAAGGATCTCCCCCTTTGGGAACACCTCCTGAATATTGTTTCCAAATAAAGAAATGTACCTGAATTTGATTGGAGTTGAACAGCTGTATTTGGGTACAGTGTTATATCCTTTTCTCAACAAATATAAAAACACAAAAGTAATAGTATGTGTTGTACTAGAAGTTTTACATAATGATGTAAAGATATTGGTTACATAAATTAATGCGTTCATTCACTAGAGGTTAACAGGAACATTTCAACTTACAGACATCATCATCATTGTTATAATTATTAATGTTATTAATTGATGTATAGAGCACCATCACATTTTGTATAACTATATGATGGCTAAACATTAGACTTGGGCTCCAGCCAACTCTTCATCTTCATGTTCGTCTTTGTGGGGAAAAATCTTCCTATTCCACGAATATTCACCTCTTCCTATGTTCGGTTTGGGCGAATATTCGTGTACATTCTTCTGGTTCATTTTTTTTCTTCGTTTTTTGCTGTTTTTTTTTTTTAGAAGGGATTATCACAGGGTTAACACGGTAACAGTCCGCAGCAGCCTTGGTGCCAGGACTTTAAAGGTCCGTACGAGCAGCTCTATTGGTCGCCGGCAGGGGCCTCCTCTGCCATCAACCAATAAAGGACCATTGGTCTCCCCACTCCAGGAATTAAAGGCCCGAACAAGCGACCTATAGAGTTGCTCGTAAGGACCTTTAACTCCTGATGCCGAAATTCGGCCTTGGGATGAGTTAACAATCTAGAAGGAGTTAGGGTATATTACAAAATGGACAAAAGAAGTAGTTTCAACAGACCCCTTGTACCCACCTCCCCAATAACAGAACCTGTTCCAAGGCCAGGGACCATAATCTGTAGGGAGGACACTGGCCGCCAGGCCCCTCCTGGCTCCCAAGACATGAAGCCTCAGTGACAAGCAGCATTTATGATGAATTGCAAGGGGGAAAGATGGTTATGAGGGAGATTATCACTTCACAATGCATTATGAAGGGTTATCCCTAGCAAGTCTTCTCCATCAGCCCTGCCTTTAGTAAATTCAAACTGATGTAAACCTCCTAGTTTGCCAAATAAACGGTGCTTTTTACTCATCTATTATAAGGCATAATGTTAACACTAAAGTAACAGAATCACAAGGACTTTCACAGTATCCTTGTTTCATAGGCTACAGTGGGAACTACAATATGCCATATCTAATTTGATTTATAGTTACAAGTGCTTGTTAAGTTAGTTGAACTGTCGGATAATCAATTAAAACTATGAAATGGCAAACATAATTCTGATTCAGAAGTTGAAAATAAGGTTAAAATAACAGCTGGTTTTCTGTCCATAATAACAAAAGCTTAACGTCTCCTTTAAACACTGTTATATCCCCTGAGGCTTGCATTTTATTTATTTTTGATATAAAGATAAATTGTAAAAATCCTTGTTGTTGTTCTCCTTTTCTTGGGTAAAAGGTTAGGCCTCTGAAGGGTTATTTTTAAAATTACTAGTGGGAAACTTAAAGATTTGTATGTTTAAAAGTTAAAGGTAAACTTAGAGCAATAATATGTATAATAATAAATACTGTATTTGTATGTGTAGGTGTACACATTAATATGTTCATGTATATATACATATATATTATATATATAATATATATATATATATATATATATATATATATCAAGGCAAAGAGAACATTAATAAATACAGGAACACAGACAACTGTAACAGTTTTTTTTCAAACATAAAACAGAGTTGCAGTGGACAAATGTGTGTTCCATTACATAGTCTCAAAAAGAATACGTTTTATTATATAATATAATATAATTTATTTATTTTAATTTTTACAAATAACTTAATAGAAGGGTTCTTATTTATTTATTTTTTAAATGATGGTGCCTGGCTCAAAGCAGGGTCTTGCTATTGTATACTGATCAGTGATGCATTTACTTTCTGGGCTGACCACACAGTTTCCATAGTTCCCACGGCCCAATGAGCAGCATGATGCTGTGGTACCTGATCAGGGCTGGATTAATAGCATCATGGGCCTGGTGCTGAGGATTTTGGTGGGCCTTTTTACGGAAATAAAATAGACAGAATCTTAACTCATCGGCATTAATGTGTACTGGGTAAAAAGAACATCAGTGCTAGGCAGACAGTATAAAATAGAAGATATAAGATAGATGTGATGGGACTGGGAGTACATCAATACATTAAAAAAGTCATCATACATCAGAAGCCACTAATCTTTTTTTTTTTAAATATGCAATTGAAACAATTGAAATTCACAAAACCTTTACTTTTCCTCTCACTGATTTCTGGGCCTAGAAAGTTTTGTCCTCTAAAGTGACTACAAATTCAGGAGGTGTTTTATCTCTGGATAAGTAAAAATTAAATAATTCAATTTATTCCTACCATAAGTAAAGTGCCAGGAAACAGATGACCAGACACACCAGGACAGGCTCTGCCACACCAACCCCAAACACACACACACCAGGACAGGCTATGCCACACCAACACCCAAACACCAGGACGGGTCCTGCAACACCAACACCCAAACACACACACCAGGACAGCTGCTTAGTGTTATTGCCCCTTGTGTATTGCTCCCAGCCAGCCCTATGTGTATTTATGCCCCCCAGCCTGCCCCTCCCTTTGGTTTTGATTTATGTGATGGCCCCAGCTACCCCCTTGTGTATCGATGCCCCCACATGTACTTGTGCACTCTCTGTGCCATGGCCCCCACTTATATATCCATGCTATTCACTTATTCACAAATATTAATTCACAGATACTCATTAATTCCCTCATTCAGATACTCATTTACATATACTGATTCACAAATATTAATTCACTCATTCACAGATTCTCATTCATTCCCTCATTCATATACTCATTAATTCACTCATTTATTCACTCAATATCACATACTCATTAATACAGCATAGTGTGCGAGCAATGCACAGGTAAGTAGCGGGCCACTGCGGAAGTGATCGTGGGGGGGTCACACGGGCCCCCTAGAATGGCAGGCCCAGACTCAAGGGCAAGCTGCCCCTTTTGCCTGCATTAAAGACGGTCCTGGAGGCTGCATCAGCCACGCATAGCCCCAGTCAGTCTATTTTCAGGTAGGGGCCTGGAGCTGCAGCTCCATCAGCCCCTACGTTGATCCAGCCCTGTAGGGGGCATTTCTAATCTAGGAATAAAATTTGTTGCCCAGTGTCCACATTCACTCTTCCCTCAAAATTGCAACACTTTCGATGACGTCCTCTAATCAATCCTCCAATCGGGGAAGAAGACATCACCGAAAGCATCTTTGCCCTAACGTGGACTTGATTGGATGATTGGGGTGAGGATGTCACCACAAAGGGTGCAATTTTGGCGGAAGTTCTCGCTGGGTTATGTCTACAGAGATGCTGATGAAGATAGCAGACTGGAGATAGCAAATTTGAAGAAAAGGGAGAAGAGAGAGGAGAAGATAAACCATAGAAGAAGGCAGAGAATGTAGGAAAACATTTAGGGAGCTTGAGAGAGAGAGTGAACGAGAATGTGAGAGAATGTGTGCCAAATTATTTCAGACAAAAATTCTAAGTAATGTTTTCGTCTGATTTGCAACTTTTTCATCCGACTTCATGGTCTTGCCTCATTTTTGTGACTTCATACGAGATGCCAAATTTATAAAAATTCTGTAAATTTGCAATTCCTATGAATCTGAATGCACAGTTCTAATCATTAGATGCTCTCAGGAACTCGCTGAGCAAATGCTGGAGCTAAGGACACCTCACAAATGTAACATGCATAGGATGGTTGTCCCTTTTAATAGCTTTTATAAGTGCTGAACCTCCAGCACTTGTGAACAGTGGAGGAATCTTTGAGGTAACCTCGTGTATCAGTAGAAATCAACAGATGTGTTTCTATCTGCATAACACAATAGGGCATACTGGTGCTAAAATTACTGTACTATAAAATGAAAATACATCTGTAAATATGTTTTCTGGGTGGTAAAGAGTTTTATATTTTATTTTAATGTATTAACTTGGCAAACTGATATTTTGACCAAGATAAAGATAAGTATCAGAAGGTGAACAGACTGACATCATCTGAAACAAGAGGCTTTAATTATTAACTTACATTCAGATGTACGTTTTTGTATTTACTGGAAGCAATTTCATACAAACATTAACTACCAAATATTCTAACAGAAAAGCTAGTCTGTCTCATTGGTGTATAGTCTTACTAATGTGTATATTTTAAATTAAGTGAAAGAGAGGAAAAAAGAAAATCAAAACCGGAGGCTTAGTCATTTAGAAAAGTACAGACTGAAGTCACCAAAATAGAGGTGATATGAGTAGAAACAATGTTATTGAAGGGATCACTCTGTTCAAATGTGTTTGCTTTGGGAAGCCAGGTAGATTTATTAATACTTTAAGTCTTCCCAGCTGTTGGATGTATATACTGGGAAGAAGTTCCAAAAATACCAACTGTAATGGTCAGTGTGATCCTGGGGTTTAAAGAATGCAAAATAAGCTTTTTTCATTGTAACTGGATTGCCTGTGTAAATATTATTTTTAACTAGAACGTACTATTTGCAGATTTCCTTTCAGACTAGAATTCCCCCAAAATATAATAATTGTTTTAACAATTATAAAACACATTGTGTTGAGCCTTTAAATGTTTTACAAAGCTGTGAGATGACCTAAGATCCTTGGCAATATTTATTAATTGTATTAGATGCTTAGCCCCTATAATGGGTTTTGCTAATGTTGGTATGAGACTTAATTGAAATCAGTGTATACTGTGTGCACTTCTAAGCATCTCTTTCGACACTTTATAAGAGATATTTAATTTCAAGATGTCAATCTCCTTTGCTGCATGAATCTGGATTGCTTGTGAAAATTACATTGACAAAAATGTTTTATTTAACTGTCTACGGTAAGAATCAGCTGGAGTGACCAGCATTATTCTAGGGCAGATATAATTTAGAAAAAAATTAGTCATTATTTGAAATACAGTGATTTGAAAAGTGATATGCTGAAAATAAATATTAATATACAAAAATATACAAAATACAAAATAAGATTATAGCGTTTGCTGGTCAAATTTTTCATCAAAACATTGCTTACACTTTTTTCACTCAAGATGTCAATCTTTGTATTTGGTTGTTTAGATTTCCAGTAACACTAACCCTGCAATACAAAATGTCATAGTTAAACACAAACTCACTAATCAAGTTCTATTATCTTATGATAATCAGCATTGAAATGATAACTCACTGGCTTTGAGTATTGGTTCAATATGTATATTTCAGTGTTAAGCATATTTAGCTGACTGATGCCTTATTTCAAGCATCAAAGTGTGCCTAAAATATATAACAATATCAAATAGAGAGTAAACAGTTTGTAATGAATAAATATAAACAGTGTATCTATATAGTTAGGAAATTTACTAGGAAATAGAATTTTAATAGAATAGAAGAATAGAATAGAATAATAGCTGAACTGAAGTTTAGGTAGTTTTTATTCATTGGTGGCTGCCCTCCCCCATCCCTGCCAATTCACAAAGTAGTCATAAATGAGATGGTCTGCTTGTGCTGCAATGAACAAGTATTACGAAAGCTTGTGGTTATTTTACATTTGACCTTTGGGAACTAGTGGTTAAAACTTTTTTCCCTAGAGGTTAATAAATAAATAATAATCTCACTTTTCAGGAAGTGGCCGGAAAAGGGAGTTGTTACCCTCTTTACTAATAATGGTAAATTGCTCAGACAACATAATTTGTTGAAAGTATATTGAACTTTTCAAAAGGACTTGCAGATTGGTTTGCTAAATGCAGAACTGTAAGCACTATTTCTTTGCGGTTTACATTTCATACTATTCAATGATGCAGATTTATAGCCAACATTAAAAAAAGTAACCAAATAAGCCAAAATGTTTTTTCCCCCAGCTTCAGTGAGAGTTTTGGCAGGCATTGGAAAGGCACCAAGTTATTGTCAGGCTAACTGTCAAAGAAGAAAGAACACAGGATACAGTGAAATCTTCACAATATATTGCATTTACTGGGCAGAAATATGAACAGACTTTTTGTGGGGGGGTTTTCCCCAGTGTGCTAGTGCATTGGGGGTACACTCGCAAAAAAAAAGTTGTGCGATGGAGGATGTTTTTTTTTTCCCCATTTTAAAGAATGCATATTAAAATGCTGACAGAATAATTTAATATGAATTCTTGTTTACTGAGGGTGTCAAGGATGTCCCTTTAAACTGCTACATATTACATATTGATCAGAACCTGTATTAATGTTTCTGCATAAATTTGTTGACAGAGAAATTGTGATTCTTTATATCTTGTAGTGAGATATAAGGAAATAACCTGGGACAATCCAGGACCGCAGTTACAAATATGTACAGAAAACCACATTACATTTGTCAGTATTTTTAGCCACCAAAATCAGATTACCTATTTGGCCCCTGAAATATGCATTATACCTTTTTTTATGCAATCTCTTAACAAAATAGGTCATCAGATATCTATGTAGCAAATTAACACTGACTGATAAACAACATTATAATAGCACCCATTTATAGTGGTGAACAAATACGATGTCTCATAAACCTACTATGAATGTGTTATGTTTTATTTATTAGTATATCAATATGCGGTAAATCTTAATCTGTGCTCAGAAAAAAGGGTAATATTTATCTACCTGTAAAGGACTATCAATGTTCTGACAGGGAGTCCACATATTTGTCTTCATTCCATACACCCTGTTTTGAAACAACACATCTATTACTTTCCCTTATGGTAAAGAGTGATATCTTTTGATGTATACACTATATGGGCAATATTGGGACACCTGACCATTTCACCAACAGGGACTTTTATGACATTGCATTCTACATACATACACTTGAATATGTAGTTGCCCCCATATACAGCTTACACTCTTCTAGGAAGGATTTCTACAAGATTTGTTTCTGTGGGAATTTCTGTTCATTCATCCAGTAGAGCATTTGTGAGATCAGCCACTGATGTTGAACCAGAATGATGGGCTCGCAATCTCTGTTCCAGTTCATCCCAAAAGTGTTTCATGAGATTGAGGTCAGTGTTCTGTGCAGGACAGATAATTTATTTTCTTTAAACTAATCCAACCATGTCTTTATGGGCCTTGCTTTGTGCACCATGTTGGAATAGAAAAGTTGGAAGCATAGTGTTGTCCAAAATTTCTTAGTATGGTGAAGCATTACGATTTCTCTTTACTTGAATTAAAGGCCCAAGCCCAACCCCTGTAAAACAGCCCCATACCATTATTTCTTGGCCACCAAACTTTACCATTGACACAATGCAGTCAGACAGGTAATGATCTCCTGGCATCCACCAAAATCGCCCATCAGACTGCCAAACAGAGAAGCATGATTCATCACTCTACATAATACATTCCCACTGATGATTTCATGCATAGAAGGAAAACAACTATCCAAATTTGCCTGGTCCTTGTGAAAAAGTAATTGCCCCCTTAGTTACTAAATCAATCAATTAACCAAATTAAATTGATAATTGGATTCAGTTTACCATCAGTCCTGTTGAATCTGAACATCAATTAAATAGAACCTGTCTTGCAAAGTGAAGTAGCCTGAAAGAGTTCAAAAAGCAGCACATGATGTTGCGTTCTAAAGATATTCAAGAACAGATGAGAAACAAAGTCATTGACATGTATAAGTCTGGACAGGGCTGTAAAGCAATCTGTAAAGCTCTGGGACTCCAGCAAACTAGGGTGAGATCCATTCGGAACAGCCGTGAACCTTCCCAGGAGCGGACAGAATACCAAAATTGCTTCGACGACTCATCCATGAGGTTACAAAAGCTAACCAAACTAACAAGTAAAGAACTGCAGGCCTCACTTGCCTAAGTTAAGTTCAGTAATAATGATTCCACAATAAAACAGAGACTGTTGAATCCACGGAGTTGCAAGATGAAAACACTGATTAATAGGAACACAAAGGCTTATCTCACATTTGCCAAACAACTCTTGATGAACACTGAAACTGAAGACTATTGAAATAATCAATGGACTGATGAGTCAAAAGTGGAATTTTTTGGAATAAATGGGTCCCGTTACATCTGGCATAAAGCTAACACAACATTCCACAATAATTGTGGATAATAATAATAATTCTGTCTACTTGGGAGAAGGATAAGAGGGGGCGTGGTGAGCATGCACGTGTACCGCTCTCCTCCTGGAGAATGGGGAGGGCCAGTACAGGAGGAGGGACATCGTGAGTACCCACTACACAGGGGTGCACTGAAGAACAGCTGCGTGGAAGGATTATTGAAAAGTTGTATTATTGAAGATAACAGAAAATTGTTTTAGGCTGGTCAGTAAGAGCAAAAAATTAATGAAACCGCAGTGGTACTCTGCAGAAGTGGCCAAACTCATAAAAGACAAAAAGGTATACAAATTACAAAAATACAAAAATACCCAAAGTGAGGAAGATAGGCAGATCTATCAAATTAGGCAGAAAGAAGCAAAAAAAAATATAAGAGCTGCCAAATCACACGCAGAAGAGATAATTGCCCTGTCAGTAAAAAAGGGAGATAAGTAATTTTTTTAGATATATAAATGAGAAAAGGAAAGTAAAACAAGGATAAGTTAGATTAAAAACAAAAGAAGGAATGTATGTAGAAGAGGATAAAGGTCTAGCCGACTGCCTCAATGAATATTTTGGTTCAGTTTTTACAAATGAAAATGAGGGAATGGGACCTCAGTTAGGAAAAAAAGACTGAGTCATTTGAATGTTAGTGTCAGTTTTCTGAGGTAAAGACAAATAAATTTGTGGGGCCTGATGGGATACACCCCAAGTTATTAAAAGAGCTTGGTGTGTACTAGCAAAACCGTTAACTGATTTATTTAAACGAATCATTGGTAACGGGAGTCGTCCCAGGGGATTGGAAATTAGCGAATGTTGTGCCCATTCACAAAAGAAGGCAGTAAGGAGAAGTCAGGCGACTACAGGTCAGTAAGTCTTACGTCTGTAGTGGGGAAAAGACAGGATTGTTGAACATTTGAAGTCATATGGGTTTCAAGATCAAAAACAACGTGGGTTAACTTCAGGAAGATCATGCCAGACAAATCTTATTGATTTTTTTGATTGGGTGACTAAAGTAATTGATCAAGGTGGTACAGTAGACGTTGCATATAAATGGTCAGAGCTGTGGCAACTGGCATTTAATGTGGATAAATGCAAAGTAATGCATCTAGGACATAAAAACCCAAGGACAGAGTATAGCATATTTGATACTGTCCTAACCTCAACGTGTAAGGAAAGGGATTTAGGGGTATTTATTTCTGAGGATTTAAAGGTAGGCAAACTGCTTGGTTGTATAGCGAGAGGTATTAGCAGTAGAAAGAGGGAAGAGCTCATGCTGTTGTACAGATCACTGGTGAGACCTCACTTGCAGTATTGTGTATAGCACTGAAGACCGTATCTCCAGAAGGATATAGATATGTTGGAGAAAGTTCAGAGAAGGGCTACTAAAATGGTTAATGGATTACAGGATAAACCTTACCAGGACAGGTTAAAGGATCTTAATACATATAGCCTTGAAGAAAGACGTGACAGGGGGGATATGATTTAAATACTTAAAGGGAATCAACAAGATAAAAGAAGAGTTTATTTAAAAGGAGAAACACTACCACAACAAGAGGACATAGTCATAAGCTAGAGGGGCAAAGGTTTAAAGGTAACATCAAGAAATATTACTTTACGGAAAGGGTAGTGAATGCATGGAATAGCCTTTTCGGCAGAAGTGGTACATGTGAATACAGTAAAGACATTTAAGCAAGCATAGGATAGGCATACGGCCAAGCTAGAAATAGGATAAGGCCAGTTACTGAGGAAATCACTCAGAGGTTGGGCAGACTGGATGGGCCTAATGGTTCTTCTGCCGTCACTTTCTATGTTTCTATGTGTCTATGACTTGCCACAACTGATGGAACTATGCATTTTCCTCTCTACCAGAAAATCCTGAAGGAGAATGTCCGGCCATCAGTTTATAATCAAAAGCTTGAGCACAGTCTAAAACCCTCCAATGTGGCTCACTTAAAACAATTCTACCTAGAAAAGTTGGCAAAAAATCCAAGTTCGCATTTTGTGTTTACTCACATTCTTTGTCTTATATTAAAATTAGTTGGATGATCTGAAATGTTTAAATGAGACAAGTAAGCAAAATATAAGGTGTCAGGAATACTTTTTCACAATACTTAAAATTTTAAATTTAATATAATTTAATCATGTTTTCATATACATTTTAGATCAGTCAATACCCCTGTATTATACACTATCAAATAATAATGCTACATTTTGTATTAAGACACTCCATTTGAGAGGTTTTAGTGACACTGGGTCAACAGAAATATTATTTCACTTTATTTTAGCTGAAAGGAAAAGTCAGGTTTTCTGGTCTTCAGGTTTAATCTAAGAGAACATAGTTTTCACAGATGTTTTTAATGGAAATGTAAGCTATATCCTTTCTAAGTTTTTGATTGACTGAAGGGAAAGTTTATACAGCTTGGAAGGAATTAATTCACTGGAAAATACATTTTGGATAATGTTTGCACATGTACATTCTATGAACTGCTTGTAACCAAGTTTTCTGATCAGAGGAAGGGCAAACCAAAAAACATTTCCCCCTGAGGTGGTGGAACCATATGAAATAGCAAATTTACTAAACATTGCTGTGAAATATGTCTCAGCGCTGAATAGTCTGTAGTGTGTGCTTTAAAACAGATGCATTGTTGACATTTTTTAAAAAGTATTTGCCAAGGTGCACAATGCAATGACTTGCATAACTTACATTGTGTCCATCCAAGGCACAGATCTGTGATACAAATAAGTGTGTGTCTTACAATGCAATCAAAACTTTTTCTCGGTGCAGAGAGAAGTACAGGCGAACAACCATGTCTGGGACAAGAGCCCAGCAAACCTGCAAGCCCTTTTGACCCTTGGAGTGAATGAGGCCCATGTTTATGACAAGGGACCCTTGTGGTGTAAAAAAGGGTCACAATCATTGTATGCCTTCTGGCCAGTCTAGTTTTGCTTCCAAGAGCTACAAATATCCTGCTGTCCTTATCATAAGGGACACAAGACAGATAATACTGTAGATATCATAAGGGTCTACAAGTGAGTAAATGCAGGGGCTGTTACTGCCTATTGTGCTTGGAGGATTCTATTTTTCTTAATTACAGCTGAATTTATATATATATATTATTATCAAATCATTAAACAACCTCAGTGGCAGGATACCTTCTGCTTATTCTGTGACAAAATCACCAATTCTTTACAACAAATACCCTGGTTTACAAGAAGTTGTGATTTCTCTTACCCCTCATTTATAATCAATATGTTGGGAAATCTGCACGCAGCATCCCTTGTTGTCCCCCCCCATTCACCTCCACACACTTTCTCAATTGCAATCCACAAGTGAGATGAGTGTGATTTGTTGGTGACCTCTGAAGAAGCCATCACGGCATCAGGAGCACAACAACATCTGCACTCATTGTCATTGTTATGCATTACATTTTTTAAGTCTTTTATGTCTTTTATTGCTCTGTTCTCTCTTTTATCACTGAATCACTCACACCAATATATTAATACAGCTAGAATTTATAACTGCTTATAAACTGGTTGGATTCATATTTTTTATTGTGACAAATGTGTTGATTATTGTGTAAAGTATATTTGAATGCATTTTACAAATTAAAAAAAAATAATCAAGATAATAAAATAAATATTCATATGATTTTTTTGCAACTACAACCAGTTAATATGTTTAAGGGCTGGTTACACTATTTATGGGCACATTAAAACCAATATGTTTTTTTTTTTATTATAAAAAAACAACCTTGAGTTTTGATCTGAATTGGTCAATTGCACATGCTTCCTTTGTGGCATGGGAAAGTAAAGGTTTGCAAAAAATAAACAAATAAAAGAACACATGTAATAAATAATATTCTCCATATTTAAATGCTGGAGCCATAGTAACTGTGGGAAGTTTGAGTGGGCTAACAGGACAGATCTTAGAAAAACTTTAAAACAATGTTAGGCTGACAAAATTCTGTTTGAAGAGTAATGTAAGATTGATCACTTTTATGCAATCCTTTGGGAGCAATTTGTTCTGAAAACCACCCCCACAGGAGTGATAACATTAATAGCATGTGGAAAAATGAGCTAAAAAGTAAAATATCTGATTATTACAAACCATTTGTTTCATATCAACATGTTAAAATGCTGAATAAATATTTATTTTTTACATAAAGTGATTTTGTTATGAAAGTGTCCTTTAACTTTGATGTGCCAGACGGACGGTGAATCCCTCCACATATCTCCTATTTTTTCATGGAAATGTATTATTTTTTTATTATTTATTGTTTTATATAGTGCCATCATATTCCACAAACAAGACATAACAAGTAATATATAACATAACAATTTGACTTACAGAAACAAGCGAGGAGGGCCCAAATGAGCTTACAATCTAGAGAAATACAAGAAATTTCTGCTTTTTATGCATTTAGTATGCTTGCTGCATATAAGTGAATCAGTGTTCTACAGTCCTAAAAGTCACAATCATTTGTATATAAAGTTGGAACTATATTTGTAAACATGATTATTCAAAATACACCTTTATATACATTTTCTGTGCGTCCCTAACTAAATACATAATTACTTATAGGCCAGCATAAACACCTAGCAACAACAAGCGTTGACAAAGCCCTGTGCTGTAGCTATGTTGTTTGATTTGTTGGAAGGTATGGATTGGCTTTAGAAGGCTGAAAAAAGAGTAATAATGAATGCATCTGTGTGCCAGTATTCCCAGTACCTTATTTTTTAATACCAAGTAAAGCTGCCTTGATGTAAATATTTATAATTAAAAGTTATCTGCGATTTATATCCAATGCACATTTTTTTGCAAAGCAATAGCCTTTGTCAAATGTCAATAGAGGTTGTAGCCCTTGCAGCTAAATCAGAGCAAAGATTGTTAGACCAGAGTAAGAGGGATAGCCTTACACTCTAGTTGTATAAAATTGTCTATTTATAGTCTATAGTATCTTTGTCATTCTGTGAATTTTCAACATAGTGGAATACAATGGGAGGAGGGATGGGCAAAGAGTGATTTAAATAACATCTTAGTGCACCATGGATTTCCACCGGGAAATTTCCCAGTGGGCCGGCAGGTCCGTGGACCACAGAGGCTGGCAGACCAACATTCAAAACAGCCGCTGAACAGCTGGGAGCAGGATTGAAAGCCTCTTCCAGCCATCGCCTCCTAATGAAATTAAAAGGGCTGGCGTGCACGCACTGCGTCGCCCAATGGCCGTGCCTCAGCTCTTCGTCCCACCCCTTTTAAGACTGCCCCACTAGACACCAGGGCGTCAGAAGCAGTGGTAAATCCGGGGGGTGTTTTATGGGGGGGGCATAAGGCTTTCCTGGAGGCAGAGTGCCCCATGATATGCCTTTCAACCCCCTTTGCGCCACTCTGCCTCCAGAAATGCCTTTTAACCCCCTATATGCCACTCTGCCCCAAGATATGCCCTTTAACCCCCTATATGCCAGAGTGGCATATAGGGGGTATAAGGCATTTCTGGAGGCAGAGTTCCCCATGATATGCCTTCAACCCCCTTTACGCCACTCCCCCTCCAGAAATGCCTTTTAAATCCCTATATGCCACTCTGCCTCCAGAAATGCCTTATAACCCCCTATATTCCACTCTGCCTCCAGAAATGCCTTATACCCCCTTTATGTCACTCTGCCTCCAGAAATGCCATATACCCCCTATATGCCACTCTATCCCATGATATGCCTTTTAACCCCCTATAAGGCATTTCTGGAGAGTAACTCCCATAAATACACCATTAGCTATTTATTTGAAAGAAACATTTTTTCCCACTACAGTTGTCCTTTTAACAGTAAAGGAACAGATAAATTGATTACATGGACTAGGTAGGGAAATTTATGTGCAACACAAGTTAAATCATAGTACAGGATGACTTATGTTATAAAACAGTGTAATATATAAACAGTTACATGCCATCAGGTATACTTTAAACATATATTTAAACAAACTGTTCCCTTATTTAATATAACCATTGCAGATTTAGAAAATGGATTTAAACTGAACCAGTTTTCAAAAGACTAGAGAAGCCAAAGAGTCTAGATAAACAGTGGCAAACAATATGAAGAATAAAAAAGGATTATGCTGGCCTAAATAATTAAAAACTATATACAAATAGTAACAGTTTTTCCTAAATGTCCATGTAATGCAATAGATGTGCAGCCATCCTACCTATATATCTTGACACTCCTGCCCATTAATTGCAGAAAAAATGTGATTTATCTTTCTTATCTGAGCAGAGTAATCAATACTTTAATTTCTGCATTAAAGAACAGTTGGTGTTTAATCACATCAATCAAGTTGTTAAAGGAGACCTATTCCCTACAGTTCGGTTAGGTCACTTTCCGCAATGGGACTGTTGCTGACAGCTTTAAAGGTTCATTTTGGTTTTCTAAACGAGTTGATAAAGTGACCTGGGGTACATCTATCTCATGTGTTAGTGTAACCGAGACTTGGGAAGCCTGAGTACTGTTCATTTAGCATGCCTGCTGTTATTTTAATAGACTAAACATCTGTCACTTTTTAACCCATTTTAGTAAAATATGTTATGAAAGAGTAGCAATCATAAATAAATGCTAACATATTTTTGACATAATGTGACAATGAGTGTACAGTATTCTAATCTTTTGTGTTTAAAAGACCAATCATTACTGTTAAGGTTTAGTTGAATATAATGTTATTCACTTATTGTCCTCCTGGGTTCATATGCTAGCATTGTTTAAACATTTCACATGGATCTTCCATTAGAATAAATGTAATGTAACATTTTGAAGTGGTTTAACATTTGTTTAGCTTAAAAAGTCTTCTACAGGTACAAAAAATGATAAATAACGCAAGAACTCACGGAAATAATTTGAGACTGCCATATAAAACATAAACAATTAACTGGAGTACCATGTAAAATATAAAAAAAAGTTTTCTTATGTCTCCATTAAAGTTAAACTATAGATATGATTTACCATTGCACTTTCTG
The DNA here is from genome assembly GCA_009364415.1 of Spea multiplicata. Lineage (NCBI taxonomy): Eukaryota > Metazoa > Chordata > Amphibia > Anura > Pelobatidae > Spea > Spea multiplicata. Next base: position 20,413 of record VKOC01046733.1, on the reverse strand, counting down.
GTGGGTGTTTAACGACCGTGCCCATCACTACTCTCTACCTATTATCGCTTGAAGCAGCCAATCAGTGGTGATGGTAATAATAATAATGAGAATAATGAGAGCATAAACACCCTTTGTTTCTACCGGGGTTCTTAATTAAAAAGCATGACCAAAAGCACTAACATGCCTCTATTTCTGTCATAAATTCCCTATTTATGTATGTATGTATTCCTAAATATCTTGATATTCCCAATGTTTTATTGTATTTAATTTTGTCTCCACTCCTCCAAGTAATAAACAATAAATAGTACTATCTTGCAGGATATGTCAGCCAGAGTCTCTGGGGACTCAACAGGATGCATTATGAGGGGAATTTCTCAAAATAATTTGATGGCGTTAAAAATGCATTCTAGTTCCATTTTAATATATTTTGAACATCATGTAGACAAATAGCTTTAGGAGAGCAAAATGTTTAGGTACGTTATCCAACATTAAGTGAATATATTAAGTAAACGGTAAAAGTAAAATTGTGTATTATTGGCCAAATCTGACCATTGACATTGTTGCAAAAATTGAAACGGCAACCTCCAGAATGTTCCCACAAAGGAGATGTAGCAGGCGAAGTGGGCTCATGTAGCAAGTTACATATCTTCTATATGGTGAAACTCTAGATCTTGCAGTAAGTAAGTAAACTGTAAGTGCTCAAAACACTACCTGCCTTTTTCCACTGCCTGTGGAAGTCTTGTATGTTTGAGAGTACCCACAAGTGTTAAGGACAAATGCCTCACCTTTACTCTTAAACTCAAGGCTCTGTTTGTGAAGAATTGAGGAGGGCAGACACCTTTTAGCCCAGAGGGCAGGAAAAGTCATGTGGCCTTATGGAGCCCCTTGCCCTCACCCAGAGTAACATATGCATTGGTGCACAGTTTCACACACACTCTCACACTTTCACAAACATACACACAAATGCTCACACACATACATACACATTAACACACACACATCCACATTCATGCTAACACACACTTCCAGACACCTTAACACACACTCCTGCCAATACACATGCGCACTCTTGCTAACACACACACACACACATACTCACATTAACAGACACTTTAACATACACTTATATACTCCTGCTAACGCACACTTACCCACTCAAGCTAACATTCACTACCTTTGACACATACTCACCCATAGGCATTTAAGCTAACACACATACACTCAAGCTAACACCTACAGACACTATAACATACACTATTTTCACTATTCTCACACAGATACACATTCATGTTAACAAACACAAACTTACCAATACACACTCTCACTCACATATACACACACACATACTCCTTACCTCCTTAACCTTCTCACGTTCTTACTTACCTCCTTGTGAGCCTTTTTTAGCTGCTTGAAGACTCCTTCTTTTATCCCTGGGCCAGCCCACCTCCGATATATAATAACCAAAAATGAACATGTGCAAAGATAGTGTGAACACAATTATCAAATGTAACAAATGTAAATGCTTCCTTGGTAAACCGCAGCCTCCCATTGAGGCACTTCTCCCAAATGCCAAAACCAGGGAAACAGAACTGAAAGGGGATGGCACAGGGACACCAAGGCAACTTTAAAAACAATAAATAATACAGAATAGTGCAATACATAAAATAAATGGATGATAAATGAAATACAAAGTTGTTGCACTAACAAACAGGTAGGATGAAACTCTGCCCTGGATAGAGTTCTTTCTTCTTCTTTAATAAAGAAGATAGGTAGGAATGCACCCAATATGAGAAAAGTTGAACCTCTGCCCTGGATAGCATTCTTTCTTCTTCTTTAATAAATATGGAGCCACACTAAAACAAGTGTGGATAAAATGCAGGCACGCTAAACCCAGAAAGTCCAATACAAACAAATCAATTTAATGTCCTCTCTATGCATTTCACCCACAAGATAAGGCTTCTTCATGAGAGAATGTACTTGTATCCTTCAACAATGCTTGATCCCTGGTATATATTACACTGTAAAAGAAGCTGCCCATTGGTCACCAATATGTATGTGTGTGTACAGCACCCTGCATTAATATTGGCACCCTTGGTAAATATGAGCAAAGAAGGCTATGAAAAATTGTCTGTTGTTGAACACTTTGATGTTTTCTTTAAAAAATACACAAAATATTCTGCTCTAACTTGCTCTCAATGGATATCAAACAATTGCACTCACAACAAGTTTATTACAAAAATGTTAAATATATGTGAGGTACAATTTATGGCACCTGTATGAATTCATTATAGAAAAAATATACTTAAAGTACATTGCCATTGATATTTTACATGTTTAATACCGCAGAGTGACTGGAAACAAGAAATTGTTCAATCATGATATAAATAGGTAGCGCATAGGCCATATTTCCTTAGTCATTCATCACAATGGGCAAAACCAAGGAATATAGGTGTGATGTACAGCAAACGGTTGTTGAGCTTGACAAAATGAGAAGTGGCCATAACAAAACAGCAAAAGCATTGAAAATGCCATTTCCATCATCAGGCAATAATTAAGATGTTCCAGTCAACTGGAAAGGGTATGAATAAACCTGGAAAAGGAAGTCTACATTGTCACAACACGCTGGAAAGAGGACGGTTCGATTGGCATAACAATCTCCAAGGATCAGAGATTGAGAACTGCAGAAGTTAACCCCTTAAGGACAATGGGCGGTCCCTAAACCCATTGAAATCAATGCATTTTGAGCCCGTACATGTACGGGCTTTGTCATTAAGGGGTTAATTGCGTCTAAGGAAAGGAAACATGGATGTGCAGTCCACAAATCTGCAGCAACTGCATGATGCATGTTCATATGGACCAAAATCTCTTGTGCAATCAAGGTGTTTCTAGCACCTTGTAGAAAGTATGTCTAACCCCATACTAGCAAGGTGTCCTTAATAAAGTGGCCAGTGAGTGTGTGTGTGTGTATATATATATATATATATATATACTATATATATATATATATATATATATATATATATATATATATATATATAGTATCTCACAAAAGTGAGTACACGTGTGCGTGTCTTCGGTTTGTTTTTGGACCATTCATTTCGGGGCATTTTTAATTCAGGAAAGACATAGACTCTCACTCTCTCACACTGTATTCCTGTAACTCACACTCTCTGTTTCCCTACCTTCTATGCTGACCACTTCTCCATCTTCTCCTTCTACATCTTCATCTCGATCTTCTATCTTTTCTCTTCTATTCTCTCTCCTCTCTATAATTTGCTATATTCAATCTTCTATCTTTGTCTGCATTGGAGGATCGGAGTGAAGACATCACCGCAAGCATCGCCATATTGCCCGTGCTCATGTGAGGGCAAAGTGACAGTGGTTTTGGTTAAGCCCCCCGGATTGAAGGATCGGAAGAGGACATCATCGCAAGTGTCAGATTGTTTTAAAATAAACTCAAATCCAAAGACTAAGAGATTTTCATCTAAGTGGAAATGACAATTCCAACATGGAGAAATATTGTGTTGAAATGACATTTGTTACAAAGTTTAATAAGGCAGTGTTTCCTCTTATTTTGGTCATTTAGCAAGTAAACAGGGATCTTTAAAGGCATGCATTAAATGTGTACCTTTATCATTCAATTTGAACTTGGCCTTGTCCTTACTTAACTGAAATATGATACTCAAGCACTGAGATGGCTGATATGAAAGGCTAAAAAGTTCAATCTTTTTGAATGTGGATCTATTTCAACCCATCAGAATTCATTAAAACAGTGGTGACATAATCACTAATCTATAAATTCTAGTGTTACTTTACTTCTGTCTTAATAAGAGTTAATATCTTTAATATTTTGCTTGTCTGGCTACCACAGACACAATTTTTATTGAAAAGCCATGTACACATATTGTTGCATAATTTATATCATCATTGTCAACCATAATAAAATTGCACCTTTTTGGAGACCTACCCTGTAAAGTGGGTGGGAGGGAATCTTATGATACATATTAATTCAATAGTAATGTGTGATAAAAATCTATCTTTATAGCTATAGTTGACCAATGGGTATATACTTCCCTATACACTAGATTAAAAAACAGTAGATATTTGAACCAAACTCCACTCAAAAAGTATTGTTTGGAGATGATGTTGCAAAATTGACAAATACAGATATTTCCCGTGAATACACTAGGTGGCTCTACAACATATTTTATGAGCAATAACATTAGAAACCACTTTAGTGTACATATAAAATACTTTCGAGAATGAGTTAATTTATAAAATCCCTTTGATACCTTTTTTCAATTTGTCACTTCAATTGGAGGTCAATCAGAGAAGAATTAATTACTCTTACTTTGATATCAAAATCAGTTTCAATGGAAAATAATATTTTTTTCAAATTGTAAAGCAGAAAAATTAATTTACTTGCGGCAAGGTGAAAACTATTTAACTATTTTAAGATAAATGGAAGCAATTTATCTGCAGAAGGGAAAGTTTTGTTTTCTTGTACTCTTTGACAGGGATCTAAAACATAAGCATATATAAAAACAAATGTGATGGTAAATATTCATTAAAAATGGTTCAATTGCCACATACAGCCTTATAGTTTTAGTACTGTAACTATGTGCCAGATTACATTTTCTGCCTTGTGTTGTATTTTTAAATACTTTAATCAAAAGAAAGTACAAGCTTATATAAAGGGATTGACATCCAACAGACACCTCTGGGAATTTCAGAAGGCTAAATATAAAAACAATATATAGGTATAATCCATAAATTTTCATAATAAGAAATGTATCGGATTTCCAGTTTTAAGTGAGTCTTTCACGTTCTCAGATGCTTCACATACTAAAAGATGTCCATGTTAACATTGTTTATTTTGGTTTTTTTTACACCTTATAAGAGCAAATGCAATCCTGGTAGTTTAAAAAAAAATAAAGATTTGTAAAAAAAAACATTGGAAAACACATACATAAATAATGACACAAAAAGGTTTTGTCAATCAAGTTTTTTTGTGCCAACCTTGACTACTAGAAAAGGAGAAAAAAGATTTGAAGACCAGTGGCGGAACTACTGGGGTCGCAGGGGTCGCGACTGCGACCGGGCCCTGGAGTTTTGCCAGGCAGGGGGGCCCAAGGGGTGCCGAGCGCGTTTGCTGAAAACGACCGCTCGGCAACTCTTGGGCCCCCCTGACTGACAGAAATGCAGGGCTCCTCTGCTCGCCGCCGCCGAAGCCGCCTGCCTCAGCGCTGCCCAGAGTGCAGTGTTGGGAGCGTGAGGCGTTTGTCTCGGGTGCCGGCGCTTCACGCTGAGCGCCGGCATATGACACCCAGGGCATGATGAGATTACTCATTGTGAGTACTGGTTCTAGCTTCAGTATCTCTGTGTGTTTGCCAAGTAATCTGTGTTTTTCACCTACTGTCCGGGAAGTGAACCCAGAAATTTAAAATGTCTAAAGCAAACCGTGGCGACATGGAGTTCCAGAGTACTAATCATACTGACCCGCTCCTTCAATGGTCTCCATTAATCTCCTTCATCAATAAACACAAGTTTTAAAGGGAAGTGTTTCCATCACAGCATTTATCATAAATTCATTATTTAAAACCATCTTTATCTTGTGCTTTCAGAACCAGTGTAATTATTTTGGAGGCTTTTAACTTAAAAATTAACTTTACAGAGTCTGTGGTCAGAATTTTTCCTTCTCTCTACCCCTGTCCCCATAAAGACTATATTAACCCATTAACAATGATCAGAAACATAATATTTTTCTATTACATATATTTTTCTATAAACATAGCTGGCTATTTAACCAAAGAATAATCCTCTAAATTCTGAGAAGGAAATCAATATTGCTTCCCAATGCAATATATATAAAGTGGGTTTTATGGCAAATGCCATTTCATGGATTTATTTAGTGTATAAAACTCTAAAATATAGAAGTAATGAATGCTGGACTCCAGTGTTTTAGGAAGATTATTGGGACTGCGATTTTATATTCACTCGTGATATTTTGTGTTTTCACCCTGTATGACTCGCCGCTGTTTGTGTTACTTCCCTAATCCCTTTACCTGTTTGCCATTGTTTGTGTCATTAGTCTGGTGCTGATGTTGTCTGCGTAATCCCCTTGCCTGCGTGTTATGTGTTACTTATGTTAATCCTTTCCAGCCCAGTCCCAATGACATTTGTTCTTTCGCACCCCAGTGTGTTGCATGGTGGCTGCTGGTACAGTTCTTTCCCCAGAAGAACACAACTCGCCGAGACGGACACTGAGCGTCGGCTTTCCCTGCAAGGAAGCCGGCAGCGACGTCCCGCTAAACCCTCCTGGTTTCAGTTACAATAGAATCTGTTTTAACTCAACTTTAACTTTTAACTCAATTTTATGTAAATGCATGAACAGTAGCTTTTATTCATAAAAGTGGTACTGGCCAATTAGCAGGTAAGTTTTTTTTTTTGTTTTTTTTTTATATTTTCTGAGAAAAATATATGAAAAGGAGGAAGCGCATACCTTAACTAAGAGTCGTACACATTCAGATTGTTGGGTTGATGCTAGAATAATTATGACCAATAGGTGAATAAAACAAATCAAGAATTTAGTGTTTACCCTGCGAATACCATTCAAAAACACAAATATTGGGGATCCCATCACACAAATGGCCATGTATTGCTTAGCCTGTCACTACGTAAAAGTACCCCATGTTTGCCGAGTGGTGGGCTAAGCAATATGTGGCCATATACTGTAATGGCATCCCAAAATGATATGTTTTATATTTTGCAGCTCGGACAATGTTTTTGTTTTTCTTGATGTACAAGTTTTACATTTGTTCTAAGCAGTCACTAGATTTTTCACTTGATCTCATTACTTGATCTTGTTATGTCCTCTCAACATGTCTGGAGTGGTTTAGAGGGAGATTATATATATACCATGTACTGTTTTCTCTAGAGTATCATGTCCATAACTTCTGGGCTTTGGCTACACGGAGCCTTCCCTTGCAGGACATGGCCAGGACTGCACACTGACATCAGCAGGCAGTCCCGTGACGTCCGTGGGCAGCCCCGTTGACGGCGGGCAGTTTCCGATGACGGCAGTGGCGGAACTACCGGGGTCGCGACTGCGACCGGGCCTGGAGTTCTGCCAGTCAGGGGGGCCCAAGGGGTGCCGAGCGGTTGAAAACGACCGCTCGGCAACTCTTGGGCCCCCCTGACACCCCCATTTAAAGCAGGGTGTGTCCAGACCCCACTCCCGCAGGTGTGCATAGCAGGTGTGCAGGGGGCAAGTGAGGCAAGAGACTGCAGGTCAGCAGGGGGTGCAAGTGTGGCTGCGGGTGTGCAGGAACAAGTCTGGCATGGGCAAGCAACCTGGGGCACATGCTGGCCGGTGCTGAGCTCCTGCTCCCAGGCTACATACAAGCAGCCAATATTTAAATACAATAATGGATGATCTTACGTCCTGCTTTCACTTGGTGTAGTGAGAATTTTCCTTAAAATAGGCCGTGCAATGATGTATAAAAGCGAAGGGGTTTTTAATCACTCACCAGAAGCATGAATGAATGTTTCAATGCCGTGACATCACTGTGCATTAATGAGGACCAATCATAGTAACGCTGCGCATCATTTTTAAATAGGATGTATAAGAGACTTCAGCCCCGGGATAGTGAACATGTACCCGGATAGTGTGCATATAGGTGAATTGAGCTTGCATGTGTGAAGGGCTGCTGTGTAGTTAGTATATACAAGCACACTGTTTGCTGTTGCTGACACGTTCATTAAACGTAAAATAAAATCCTGTCGTCCTCTTATAGGCTTTTAAACCTAGTAAACATTAATATTTTCTTATCAATAAGAAATGTGCTACTAGTTTATTGATCTGTGTAGTTATTGAGAACTGTTCCTTAACATCTAGGATTTAAACAACGAGGAAACGGACACAAACTCTTTATTTTCACATACTTAAAAAAAGTAGGCAACGCATAATTAGATACTTTAAATTTACAGACTCAAATATATTTATATATGCATATATACTTTATATAGAGACATTTGGTATGTGCTGTTGAAAGGGTGTATCCTGCAGGGTTCTGTTCAAGAGAGAAGAAGCTATGGCAGCCCTTCTATAGATGTAACGATGAAATCCGGTTATATCATTTTACATTCAAATAACAATAAAACAGTGCATGGAAGCGGATCTAAGGCCACACAGTAGGATGGAAGAGAGTAGCAGTAAGGATTGTCAGTGCTTGCTTTGTCTGTTCTATTCTGTTTTGTGCTTAGGCTGCTAGGGGCCACAACTCTACCTTTACCTTTCAAGTAACCAGAATACCCCTTGCCCTGCTATCAATGCAATGGAGGCACCCCGGGCAGTGTAACACATTAGAAAGATAAAGTTGCAGGCCATAAAAGGTCACTTAAGAATAAATTAAGTCTTGGGCTTGTCATGGGTAAGCAGTTATTTGTAAGAACTACGAGTAATTACTAGCCAGCTGCAGAATTTTCAGGTCCCAATGTCCCTAATAAGTAACCTGGTATAAATATACAGGGCAGTTTACATTGTCAGAGAGGCCAGATGGTTTGCCCACTTCGCGATGTACTTGTATAAGTCCCAGTAGTCAGATTAGAAAAGAGCTGGTCACTCCATGCTCCCGCATTACACCATTCAATTTCTCAGGTCCATGTACTTTTCCTTTAAAAAGAAAACGTGTTTATTACCAGACAAGCAATACACCAGAAGAATTTCGCCAGTTTTTTTCTTTGGGCATCAAACTCATTTAGTAATAAGTCATGCAGGTTCCTTCATCAGTAAATTCAGCTTTCCTGGACACAAGATTCAGTCTAGGGATTCGATCATATGCTTAATTATGAGGGGGGGTTAAACAATCCTCAAAAAATGAGAAGTTCAGATGGAGGCGACAACTACTGCTTGCCAACTAACCAAACTTTCAATGTTAAAGAAGAAAAGGCCAGAATTTTAGAGCTCTACAGAGGAAAAACCATGAAGCCTCTTGAGTCTGCACATAAAGACTATATAACCATTTCACCATCCCACATCTTCTTTGTTTTGAAATCCTTAAAACCTGTATTTAATACAAGTTTATAATCACTTATTTCAATCAGATGCATTTATTGTTAGGTGTATGTGTTCTAGCTTGGTTATAATTTAGCCCGGTCTACAAACATATGGAGTCCTTATCACACTACCTCCATTAAGATAACCTCTCTATCTAGATTTTATTTATGCCTACAATATTCTTTATTGGATCAAAATATAAAGAAATTTCATTTTTCTTGATTGTGTTGAAAAATGTTACTTTATACAGCACTATGGTTAATGTTCAGCTTTTAACAGCATAACCTTTCTGGTTACGTGATCGTTTCCATACTTGTTTCCGACATTAAACCATATTTGTTTCTATATGACAATCATGTTTAAGACCTATTAAGGCCTTTTTGGCAAAACGTGCATTCCTTCTACCACGGGGTGTAACTAGAAACCACAGGGCCATGTGCCATCATTGCCCCCAAAAACCACTTGTCCAGGCCTTCTTTGCCCCCTGCCCCCCTCTTGAACATACACTCTGGCACACATATCTAAGCACTCTTCCAAAAATTACACACTTCATTATACTCCCTAATACACACTCCATCTCACACCACTTACACATCCATGCTCACACACACCCATCCATGCTCACATACATATGTACAAACACATAAACCTACATCCCCCCTCCCGCCCCTGCTTACTTCTCACCACTCCTGCAGCTGCTTGCACACTTGGCGAGCAGCCCCAGGGTCACTGCACGTGACGTGAGACCTATACGTTCCTGTCTCCCTGTGCGGATTCAAAATAGTTTAGACTATTTTGAATAGGTACGATGAGACGGGAACAAGGGGTCACACCGGGCTCCTAGAGGCATGGGCCCCTTTGCAGCTGTAACCGCTGGGCCTCCTGTAGTTACACCAGTGATTCTAGCATTACCCCAAGTGCCAGGCCGGAGGGGCAGTCCTGTGGCACACAGGTTTGGGATGAAAAAGGGACATTATGTCTTATAAAATGTATTTCCCAACAGATACAGTTTGGAAACTTTTTAGACAGTATGTTTATATTCATCATGGAGAAAATGTTACATGGTCTGGAAGTTACCTGTTCTCCTGGTGGCTTCTTTTCTTGGGATCCAGGTAGGAGCACAGATTCTTCAGCTGGAGAATCTGGTTTCATTTCCACTACAATTTGATCCTTTTCACTGGGCTTTGTACTGAGAAAATGGAAGGCAGAGAAAAACTGTAAGCTATTTTTCATAATTATTCCAAGAACCGGGGTGCTTGCAGCAGTGAGTTTAATTTTGGATACTTGCTGTTGCGTATCACTGCACATAAATCCCTGTGCCAGGGTGTACAGTATACAGTATACCTAAAATATATGCCCCTTATTTCATTGGCAATCAGCATCGTAAGAAATGTGTAATTAATGTGTGAGGATATTTAGTTTACATCACGAATGCCGAGGTCTGTGAAAAAGATGGATAAACTAGCATTTCTTGCTGTACTAAAGTTACCTCCCTTCTCTGATGTTTACAAGGCTTCATGAAACAATCAATATCAATTGGCAATCTAACAATAGACAAGGAAGAGTAACCGTAATCCCAACATCATGAAGCGGCCCTGGCACCGAGTCGATTAAATGTGACAACTTTCAATGTTTAAATGCCTGAAACACTGAATCCATGTAACACAGACCCCACTGCTGTCTGATCTCACATACTGCAATAATTATTCCAGGGCTACAGAATCCTGCTTCCTGTGTGATAAACTACAGTGAGGATCAGAATGGGAAGAGGGAGATAAATAAACACATTTAAATGAAAAATAAATGATGATACAGAATACAGTAAGTATACTCACATATCCTGCTTCCCAGAGCGGCCGCAGGGAATGTGCCCCTTTTTGTAAAGAAAGTAAAGCACGGCTCCCAGGATCGCCAAGAGAAGGATGCACACAATGACGACCACAATCACCACGCCGTGACTCCCGGCTTTTGTGGGCTCTGCAACAAATTATAAGTTACTCTCCTTGGGGTGGCATTATATACAAAAAATACATTATGCCGTATGGCAGTCACTCCCGTCACAAAAACACCCAGTTTATGATAAAAGCCATGCAACCCCCCCTGCTGCATTAGAAGCCCCCCCATCATTAGTGTGTTATGTTACAAGGCATTAGTTAAAGCAGCCATGCTCAGGAGTATTTTAGACAGGGCATATCACTAGTTGTGGGCGCTGCTTGACAGTAATAAACCCTGGCAATCGGTGAGCTAAGGGCACACGGGGATAACTGACCTTTTACTGTGTTGTCTTCATATATAGAAAAAAGGAGAAAAAAAATGAAGATCACACATTTAACACAAACCTATAGTACTATATCTATAGTATCTTCCTTTACTGCTAGTATGTCTACATGCCCCTTTGTGTATAGGGGGCAATTAAGTATCAATGTTATCATCAATTACATTCCATTCAATTTAATTGAATCTTCAGTTCTTATCATTTACGTCAAACCCAGCTCAGTGTATTATCCAGCGGCACTTAGTGACACCGCACCAACACACTCCCTTCGGACTATGACATCAACAGTCCCTGTGTGGAGCCGTGAACTACCACTATGTTTCAACCTTTATCACTCCAGGTGGATAATCAAGTAAGCCTAATCAAGCCCTTTAGTTTTTAGGAATATACTGTGGAGTTTTGGTAAAACCTTGCTGTGTTTTGGCACATTGGCAGTTGATTTCATGTTATTGCTCCTTTTTTTATCCAAGGTATCCTTTATTCTCCATATTAAGGTCAACTGCATTCAGACAATTTACATACCTGAGCTGGTAACAGTTGTAACTGTAGTTACAGGAGCTGCGTGTAAACAAAAAAGAAAGAAAAATCACTTTTTGAGATGTTTTATGAGAAGTGAGTTATCGCCTTTAATTAAGTCTTGATCTACATATTGCAAAACCACACTGTAAATATACATACCTGCGCTTGTAATGATTGAGACTGGTTCTATATATAAAAGAAAGAGTAACAATAAATATAAGTATAGCCTGTACATCCCGAAATGGTTGATAGACATAAACTAGGTTAAGATTTGAAGGAAACACACACAATTACAGGTTAGAAGAGGTAATGTGGGAGGCATCTGCTGCATGGGCATTTAACCCAACCATGAATGTATCCACACTTTGGGGTTTATTCACTAAAGTGAGAGTTGACCAGATAGTCACTTCACAGCATAGTTTGTAGGAGCGCTGCTGTTTCTACTCACCGACATGACAGCATGTGATCAGTGAGTCAATGAAACTAAACAATCCCCATCCAACTAGAGGCTGATTGTTAGATATGACCATATAAGCCAGGCCAGGAGTGAGTAGGTTGAGGAGCTGACTGATGTAAGATAACTCATAATGATAAGAGACCAAAACCAAAAACTTTAGAGAGCAAGATTGCAGGGAGTGGGGAGGATTCTAAAATCTTTATGTGCAGGAGATTCTGCTACATCTGAGATCCTAATAATTTATTTCAGATTCTTGTTCCCGCTTTGGCTTTCCTCAAAATACAGATAATGAACAATTATAGAAGCTAAGATTGTAGGTTCTGTAGAACAAATTAACTTCAGTTATGCACAAGGATTGAAAATAAAATTGACAAAATTTAGGAGAATGGCATATAAGGAGGAGAGGAAAGACATTCATTAGAATGAATATTGTATAAATCACATTATTGTTGACAGAGTGTCTAACCCAAATCACATCCACGTATAGCCTTGTGTACGAGGACCAGGAACAGTTTGGATGAATTGAAGTGTTTCTGCACTCCGTTTAGCCCCAGATCCATCTGCATTTTTCTGGCCTGGTGTTTTCCTTCCGCAACAGGGCGGAGTCTCGGTGCACCGCGCGAGGTCTCTCCCTCATTCCTCCAATCGGGGTGAGGCTGTCCCCGTGGTGTGTGCCGAGACTCCACCCTGTGCCCTGAGCCAGGACAAGTGGACCACCAGACAAGTACGAGTGAAAAAAACAAACAAAATGCTTTCAGCTTCGTTTCGTTGGGGCTCCTCCTCATTTTCGGACATTCGTACGAACTGATAAACAAACTTTGTTAAAATAAAAATTTGTACGAATCAGAATTCACCTTTTAAAATTATTTTCATAATACAAATAAAAAAATAACCCGAGTGTTTATGTGCTGAGCGTTCTTCACCCATACTCACACCCAGCACCAACCTCCTGCTTGCCAAAGTACAATGCCTGCTATGCTCACAACTAGCACTGGCACAACCAGCAAGTCAAATTAAACCCCTTGTGCGCATGCACATAAAATGCCCATATTGATTCCATTTATGTGAAATGGTGATGGAAGGAACAGTCAACTACAGCCCAGGTACAACAAGGTACTTACTAAGTACTTTAATATGCATTCTTATCGGTGGGGGTGTATAGGACATTAGACTGTCTCTTTAAAGTGATTATTAAAGTGCACTTTTACAAAAAAGATATAGAGAGAGAGAGAGCGAGTGAGCGAGCTGCATGTTCAGACACTGTTACATATATAACATACTTAGCTCGAGTTGGACTTCTCCCTGGCTGTTGCCGTGTGTGTTAGAAGCCTCACAAGTGACTGTTACGTTTATCAGGTCATGGGTAACAGGGAAGGTCAGGTCACTAGTCACTTCAAGTCCGTCAATTATTTCTGCCTGTGACATTAAACACATTAAATAGGCATCAGGATAGGAGAAATACATTAAAATATAAAATAATACAGGGAAGGTAAGATAAAATGGGCCTAAAGGACCAAAAGGCTGCAGAGTGTAGGGGACAGGAAATAATTGTCATACATAGAGATGCAAATAACAGACTAGTGATACATGTGGCTTTTTGACAAGTAGTTACCACTGTGCCATTAATGGACCAGATAATGCTCGGAACCGGATGACCAATCGCTTGGCACGTCAAAGTCACCATCTGGTTTTCTTCTACAGCCATATGCTGAGAGGTTACATGTACTTCTGGTTTCCCTGTAACAGGATATTTAAAGGCGATATATCACGATTCTTGAATACAGGTTTTCCCATCCCAAAAGAAGTCTCTTTATCAGCACCTGTAATAATAACTTCCAAGTCCATGCTGACATTCAGGCCCGGTACAGCAGGTAAGTCAACCAAACACGTATAGATTCCCGACATGCCATAGTTTACATCATTAAGGTTCAGAAACGTTCCCTCTTCTTCAAGATTTTCCTTCTGAAGAGAGCAAGGTTGAAACGTGAAACAAATGATATAATGCAGAAGCTTCACTAATTTCAGTTTTTTTGCATTTGAGTTCAATGCAAACATAATAAATAGTTTTAGAGAGATCACCAGTTTTCAAGAATTAGGAAATCTCGACACAACAAATAATTGAAATTAATAATCAAGGATGCTATAGGGTAGTAGGTGTAGCAGCTACACACAAAATGTAACTAATTAAACCTCACGGTCAAAATGCCAAATGAGAGAAACAGCAGTTTTGTTACTTTTACATTAACATCAGAGCCAAATGACGATGGGCACAGCTGTGTTTTAAAGACAAAGCGGCACAATTGAAGTGACCGTGTCCGTGTCTGGTGATTGTTTCTTACACTTACTCTCGTCCATGTTATCTCAGTCTCCACGGATCCATTTGCTTGACAGGAGACTCTCAAATCTTCTCCTAGTTTTACCACAACTGGAGATTCTTCAGACAACTTTGGTGGATCCAAAACTGGTGATAGGAGAAAAATAATGTAAAGGAATAAACAGTATAAACAAGTTTTTGGTTAAAGAACCATTCCTACTGAAAAAAAACAATTCTTCTTTGAGCATGAAATACTGTGTTGTATACAGACATGTAGTGAAGTACTAAAGGAACTGGGTTTATTTTATCCTGTCTCATTAACATACTTTATTTCTAGGTAGCCGTGTGATCCGAGAGATTAAAAAATTAAACGTGTGTCATGCATAGAGCAAAGCATGAAATCCACCACCAACTATGATACCTCAAAAAAAATGTATGTTACTTCCCATTAAGAGAGGAAACCAAGGGTACAATGGTGTCTAAATGGACTGATTAATATATAATTTGCAATAATGGTTGTAAAAATACAGCAGCAAGAACTTCAATGACCTAAAAAGACGGCAAACAGTACATTTACTGCTAAGAATAGACTGAAAATGCTCCATTCAAACCATAAAAAGCCCTGGCCTGGCTATTCAATGAGTTTGCAGTTTGTATAAAAACTAAAATACATACATTTTTTGCATGTACATTTCAGACAATTAACATTTTCTGGTATTTGTGGATTTAATGCCACATTTTTGAAGGCACCTGAATGCTTCTCTCATGCAAGGTTCAAGGCTTTTGAATTGCATTCAATTTTATAGAGACTCATATAACAGTCTGTGTTACTGATATCACTTTAGATTTTAAAAAAAGATTGCAACGTTATATGTTTCAATATAATTATGAGTTTCAATAATATATTTGAAGCTCAAAGATTTTTTTATTTACTAGCCTCCCCCTTTAAAATCTTGGGGATACGTTTGATAAAATACAACAAACTGTAGCATAAGGGTACTCGGAAATACTCACAATGCACTTGGAGCTCTATTTCAGCAGACAAATCAGAACTAAAATAATTATAGTCTGTCCCCCCGCAACTGTAGCCACCAGAGTCCCCACGCTGAACATTCTTCAGAATTAAAGATGGGCCATTTCCCAGGTCACGATCCTCATCTCTCTATTGTATGTTAAAGAGAAAACGGTTAGTTTAACAGGAACTATAAATGTATAATATGGTGTATGTATGAAAAAGGCCATCTTGTTTATAACCTGATATAGCTAGTTTAACTCAAGTTTCAGTTCACTTCCTTCTGAGAGGACTATAGAAAAAGAACAGCTACTTCTGTATCTACATCACAACAATACAAATAAAAAAAGAATAAATGTCATAATTCTGAAAGATACTTGTAAAGAAAATATGTTTCTCAATAAAGCATCACTTTAAAGCTGTTGGGGTGTTGCTTATTGTGGAATGGATGAACAAAATCTGGTTGTGCAGTCACACTCCTTCTCCAATGACTTAAGGGACACCATTATCCAATGCAGCATTGAGCGTTCCTTATTACTGCAAAGAACTCCAAGCTTGCATAAAGTAGATAAAAAGGAATAGTCCCAATAGGGACATTTTAGGGGACACTTGGAGAGAGAAGTGTGCAATCGTTTTAGAAGTGGTAGAGGTCTTATTCTGAAGTCTTACCTTGTAGAAAATTATTTCAGGTTGTGGATTTCCATTGCCCTCACACATCAGCTCCACAGTGTCTCCTTCCTTTACTGTTTCAGTTGGGCTCTTCTTAAATATGGTTAGCTGTGTGTTGGGGTCTAAAAGGAGTTACAGTGTTATGGGGAGAGCCATGTAAAGGCAATATATATACAATACACAAATCACAAACATGACAAAAAAAACAAAGCCCATGGCTGGTGCTCACAATACACTGTGATGTTCCCTTTTGCGGACTCCATCATCATAAGGTGTCCTGGAAGAGAGTATGAGACTTCACAGTAGAAGACAGCGTTGTCATCAGACTGCTGGACATTAATGAATAGACTGCTCACAACTGTGTAAAAACCACTGGACTCTTGAGTCAACTGATACGAGACTTTCACATCTGTGGAAGATAAGAAGAGAAGAAAGACATGAATGGAGAATAGAAGTGAATTGAGATGGCTGAAATAAAAGTAAAACAATGGGCAGAGAGAAAGAAAGAACATGACAGAGAATAGATAATACAATTCTAGCAAATAATGTATATGAAAGAGAGGCAGGTGGATTTTTAGAGATTTGGATTATCACATATGTTTCTGGTTTCGGGTGGCATAATTTAGTATTAAATACCTGCATGTCCGTCCCTCAAAGGAAAACCATTCTTATACCAAGTAATATTTGGTGAAGGATATCCGTTTTTGCTTTCACAGCTCCCAATCTAAAAGCAAGGATAGCTATTATTTTGGCACATAAAGTAAAGTACACAAATGATCTAGTAAAATGCATTGGCCAAAATGAAAATAAAAATATCCACGCACACACAGACAGACACCATAATTTAATAGTATTCTTGTAAAAACATACAACGTTTATATTACAATTGGCCAGGCCAGCATGTCCGATTACTCTCGTAATTATGTAATTAGTGTTTGCTTTATGCAGAACATTTTGTCTGTTAAATTAATTTACAAAACATTTGAAGCATTCTACAACTGCTACAGAAGTAGCGCAGAAGGCTCCACACTGTTTCTAGTAACTAGCATCCATTCACATATCAAAAGTTGTTCCTTAATCTATTAGGACTATGTAAAGGGGCTATTCTGATTCAAACTTTGAAATGTGGTCATAGTATGGAATGATCATGGTGATAAGACCACTTTTCAAACCTTGTACCCAAACCCATCTGTGTGCCCACTATGTGTAATGTTTCACTTGGAAGCTCATTCATTTTCCAGGTGGCTCTCCTTCCTGACATTAGTCAGCAGCTCTCGGAAATTTGTGTATTTACATGCATCCAGTGTGTTGAACAAAAAAGGTAAAAAAATACGTCATGGCCTGCACAGTAACCATTCCTCTTTTACTCCAATACAGCATTCCTCTGTTATTTTTTTCCATGTCTACGAGAATGGTGTGATCAATATGGTTACTATTAGAAGTAGACATACCCTGTCATAAAGCGTCACCCTACCATGCATCATTCATCGTGTGAAACGGGGTACTATCCAGTTAACTGTCAACTACAGCAGTCCCTATCTACTGTCATATTTCTTACCTCAACACTGTCGTTGTCCAGCAGTATTCCCACATCCACCAGTTTCATTTCTGGTGGCTCTGGAGCTTCTGAACAGAGAGACAGGGAGAATGAGATTTACAGTTCTGGCAGGGGGTATCCGGAAAAAAAACAGGTGGTTTCATTAACTTCCAGCAGTTCCAATGACTTTGCGCAATACACAGACTAACTATATAAAGTGCAATCCAAACTCAGGGAATCGTTTGGCTTGCAAAGATCTTATCGTAACAAGAAAGCAAGAAGGGGGAAAAGCGAAAGATGAGTGAGAGAATGGGAATTTTTGAATGAAAAAAAATGAATGAATGGATTAATAAATTCGACAGTAAGACTGATAAAATAGTCCACGTGATTGAATAGCTTTCTATTCTGCAAGAACTTATTGCAAGATGGTAGCTTGCAGAGATCTTGTGATGTTACAAGAAAGCTAGAAGGGGAAAGATGCTCTTTCCCAGGGATCTCCCCAGTAACTACATGGTGATTTAATAGTGACATCACTGAGTTCCTTTTAAACATTGTTTTAATGTATTCTTTATTATTATTTGCAAAAATTAAGAAAAAATATTTCTTAATTTGTTTTAATTATTTCCATCATTTCTCACTCTCATCTCTCTGTCTGATACAAAGTTTTCAGCACACAGCCAGCAATACTCATTTTCAGATCTATTTGAGGCCCTTGAGATTATTCTGGCAAGATTTATGTCTTACAAAACCATATTGATTTGTAATATTTTTTCTTTTTTATATTATATTCCATTGTTACTTAAGTATCATCCCTTAGGGATTTTTCTCAACTACAAAATTACTGGTAATTACTAGTAATTCACAAGAGTTCTCTTAAATGGAGTTTTCATAAAGTGGATTTATCACAACAAAACATAATGTAGTCAATTTAGAGAATTTAAATATCCAGAATATTATTAACATGCAGCTCTTTTCTAACCTAAACAGTTTTCATGCTCAAATTACTAAAAGCTATATATCTGAAAATTTTACAAATATTATGCTGGAAAAAGTACAAAGTGTAAGATTCAACCAATGTACCCAAACAACTCTGTAAATGAACATAAATTGACAATATATCTGTATTTATACAGTGAGTCACAAAAATAATTTAATCCTAAAAGGCTTTTCTACTTTTTACATAAACATTCTGTCCATTTGTTCCCGTACTCACTGTATACACGTAACTGGACGTGGTGTTCCTTGGATACAGAGCTTGTGTTCGCCGCTCGACAGATAAAAATTCTTTCATCTTGAACACGAACGCCACGAATTATTAGCCTAAAATGTTCACCCAGTGTCACTCTCTCCTTCAGCTCTGAGTCCTCAATAGATGTCCCATTGGTCAACATCTTTTGCATTCCATTTTTCTCCTGTAGGCAAGTGGAAAGTAAGAACATATGTGACATTTTTACTCATTTATTATTACAGTGTTGTTTTTTTAGCTTATCGCTTATACAGTGCATGAGTTACAACATACTGATACATAAGGTTAAGCAGGTCCTCCGGGCAAACTTACAAAAAGGAGACATTACTGTCTACCAGTCAGTTTGGTTTAGAGAATATCTATAAACGTATTATGCATTACATGTCCTGTAGTCCAGAGACTTACTCTCCATGTCGGAGGTCTATAAAATGCTTTCAGCAAAATTAAATATCATTTTCCAAAAGCCTTCATTTAATGATTCAGTAAATCTGACAAGCCTGCACTGGATAATGGTGTTTTTACACATACACACATACACATACACACACACA
Organism: Spea multiplicata; assembly: GCA_009364415.1. Taxonomy (NCBI): domain Eukaryota; kingdom Metazoa; phylum Chordata; class Amphibia; order Anura; family Pelobatidae; genus Spea; species Spea multiplicata. The sequence goes on along the minus strand of VKOC01046733.1, from coordinate 793 downwards.
CGTATGTGTGTGTATCTTATGTGTGTCTACCAGGGCCGGCCCAAGACAAAATGCTGCCTGGGGCGACGTTTATAATGCCGCCGCCCCATCCCATTATCTACCCTTCCTCTCCCTGCCGCCCCCACCATTATCTACCCTCCTCTCCCAACACACCACAAGATAATATAATTTCAGCAGTCCTGCGGTGAGTCTCCCTGCTCGGTCTCGGTGCCGGCTTGTAATGCTGAGCACCGGAAATGACGTCATCTTCCGGCGCTCAACATTACAAGCCGGCACTGAGACAGAGCAGGGAGACTCACCGCTCGCAGAGCGGCTTGCAGAGGAGAGAGGCGCCGAGCGGGTACTGACAACATGGTAAGATAAAACCACTCGGCGCCCTCTCTCTTCTCGGCTTTAAAAAAAAAAAAGGGCTTGGAGCGGCAAAGTGCCGCCCCTTCAAAAGTGCCGCCTGGAGCGGTTGCCCCACTCGACTCCATTGTTGGGCCCTGGTGTCTACCATGGTAGCAGTGAGATTCCTGCAGCAAAGTTCAAAGTGCGGTGTGAGAAAACACATGTGGGGTCATTGTAATTAGCTACTGAACTTGGTTACCCTTATTGGTAGAACAAAATTACTCAGAGCAGTTATACTGATTTTAAACCCAAAGCACAAGCTACAAGCAGTGTACCTTATCTGTATACATAATATAACCTTGTCGACATGGGAATCGTCAGTCACACTAGGCGGAGCTTAAAGCGAAGTTCATTAAGTTCATTATATAGTGTTGCATGTGTCAGCGTCATATAGTGTTGTGGC